>PNEQ01089719.1:0-13241 GCA_003012365.1 Medauroidea extradentata
TGGCAGTCTAATGTCTCAATATACATCCAGCGTTTTGTATAGTCATTGCCCAGTACTGTTTCCCTTGGAAGACATACATTCCTTGCCTCTAACACGCTGTTAGCTGGTTGGTGTAGTTGCACCTTGCAGTCTAATGTCTCAACAGACATCCAGCGTTATGTATAATCGTTGCTCAATACTGCTTCCCTTGGAAGACATACATTCCTTGCCTCTAACACGCTGTTAGCTGGTTGGTGTACCTGCACCTGGCTGTCTAATGTCTCAACAGACATCCAGCGTTGTGTATAATCATTACTCAGTACTGCTTCCCTTGGAAGACATACATTCCTTGCCTCTAACACGCTGTTAGCTGGTTGGTGTACCTGCACCTGGCAGTCTAATGTCTCAACAGACATCCAGCGTTGTGTATAATCATTGCTCAGTACTGCTTCCCTTGGAAGACATACATTCCTTGCTTCTAACACTCTGTTAGCTGGTTGGTGTACCTGCACCTTGCAGTCTAATGTCTCAACAGACATCCAGCGTTATGTATAATCATTGCTCAGTACTGCTTCCCTTGGAAGACATACATTCCTTGCCTCTAACACGCTGTTAGCTGGTTGGTGTACCTGCACCTGGCTGTCTAATGTCTCAACAGACATCCAGCTTTGTGTATAAACATTGCCCAGTACTGCTTCCCTTGGAAGACATACATTCCTCACTACTTATTACTCTAACCTCTGAAGTTTCTCTGCAGCATTATTTCTCGTCATATTATCTCACAATATTAACCCTAAGTTTAAGACACCAGTACCAATACCACTATTTCTTAACTTGCCAGAATTGCCCACAGGCTCTGTGCTAAGTCTCGATAAAATGCATATATAGTGTGGAAAATAAATGGTGGAAAAGCTTGCGGGAGTAAGTAGCCAGTCCTAAATTATGAACAACGAGTACAGCAACTACCCCTCTGTTTAAAATAGTTGGGCGTACACCACCATGAATGTTGTGTTGTTGAACATGTGAAGTGATGATAAATCAACATCTTCTACAAATGGAACACTGACCTTCCTGAATCAATTCATATGTGTGATGATACGTACTGTAGGGGTGTATATTGCTAGTCGGCAGTGGCCCCTGGAAGAATATATACGTGCTACTTGGGTTGCCTACATTTTGGCATTGTTATAATGTTCGACTTGGAGTTCTTGTTTCACATTTAACAGTTTGTCTGAGTTTGTTCATTATGACATTCCGATTCGTTATTCATTATGGTGGATAGCTGTACGGGTACAGGTACAGAAATACATGCGTGATAACAGAGTTGCCTCAATGTTTCATACACATAGAATCAGATGGTCACACATTTTTCTCTGTACGTATATCATTAATCTGAATTTAATTCAAAAGTCAATGTTCCGCTCGCAGTACATGTTTACCGTCATTCTGCAAGTTCATCTACATAACCCTTACTGTGTTTGCATGCTCCTAATATTAACAATTAGGGGCTGCACTCATTGTTCGTGATTCAGATCTGGCTACCTGTATGTACAGAGTTTTCTGTTATTTACATTTCACCCTATTATATGTATACAGACATACACAGACTATATTTTGTGGGTTTAGTCATCACATACTGTGCTTGAGCTAAACAAGTTTTCTTGCCAGTGTACTACTTATAACATACAATTAAATATTCACATTTAACAGACTTCAATTACTGCTAATGATCAGTTTTGAATTTCACTATAAGTAAGGTTCATGCAAAACTTAGACTTAGCTATGTAGTCTGCTGCTGAATAAGCTCAAAAAGACGCTTAGTTTTCAAATCACTTTATGGCCGAACTACTAACCCTGTGAAAAAAATAGGTCCTCCAATGAAAGTAAATAGAGGCTGCAATGAGTTATAGACGCTGACAAAGCCACGGATGGACTTTTCACTGTCTATAGTAACGCGCAGTGTACAGCTACCCACAACTTACCCAGTGCTTCGAACTATGGATAAATTAGCCCGTGCAGTAACTTCTGGTTTGGCCTACCCAGAGGTAGCTCATAATCAAAATACTAATTTTACATATTTACCATTAAACTACTTCTTAATCAATTGAATGCACAGGCATAGATTCTACAGAGCCCAACGCAACTTGAATCGACGCTGTAGCACTATTCCTTCCAATATTAGTTACAATCAAAACACAGAAATTCTCACTCTGTAATACTATCAACTATACCTCCTAAAATTAGTAACATTGATCCTCTCCACTCTTCTTTACAAACATTTGCCTAATTCACTACATTAAATAATCTATATACTGTGGCTCGGAGGTACATTACAATACATAACTGCCACTTTTTGCATTAATCAATAGTTTACTATAAGCAAAATGTAAAGATAAATTATGTGTATGTACGTTTATCTGGTAACATTTTACTTGGAAAACTCTCCAATCTTATTGTCAAACAAAAATTCTTCATTAAGAATTAGTCTGCTTTAGCATGTCGATATCCTCATGAGAAAACCTCGTTACTCCATTTTTTTTAGATTTTTGTTTTATTATTACATTCTAGGCCGAAAAAATGCCTTATCAACAGTGAAATGCACGCATACCCAGTTACGTTTTTCAAAATTTTAAAAGCAAAATTTCTATTTCTCGCAAATCCATTGTTGGATTGTTACAAGCAAAAAATTCTCTCTCCTGTAAAAACAAACAAAAAAAACTTATTTTGGAGATACGAGGTCATCACATGTATCTCCAGTTAGGTTTTTTTAATATTAAAGCAAAAATAAAAGCTCACGAGGCTTTATTGTTGGATTGGAACCAGCAAAAAACTCCCTCTCCTGTAAATAAATAGATTTTGGCGTAAGGAGGTTTTCACATGAGGGTATCGATGTGTTCAAGTGCCTTACAATATATTTTATTTTGTGAATACATACAAGAGCCTGTATTTATTTACTTTTATTGCCCAATTTCCTGTTTTTCATCGGCTGACGCGGCTATCTGTGCTGCTCCCAAGTGGGGTAGATCGAATGGATCCAGCGATGGTATCGAGTTGAATATTTAGCATTCCGACGAGTTTTAGAGTAATGTCTACTCTATCGAGGAATCGAGTAATGTTTCCATAAGCGCCTTATGTTTTGTCTCGTACAAAAAAGTTAAATGTATTTTTACCTACTGAAAGAAATATTAATTTGAATAAGATAACATCCGACGTTCAGACAGTTGCATTTAAAGAGGCCCTTAATTAATAGTGTTACTGTACAGGTTAATAAAATAATTTTTTTGGGTGATGAAAACATTTTCGTTCACTATAATGTATTTTGGTATAGTAAAACTGATCCTGTAAGTTTTTGTTACAACGTACTGTACTAACACTGACACAGCAGTTTTGCTATAAACACTGGCACGGCTAGGAACATGTGATTTCTTAAAAAACAATTAAGAAGCTGCTCGTAGCTTTTTGGTCTTGATTCCTTATATCAAGTAATAGAATTTTAAATGTTTGTAGATTACTTTTGAGCAAAACTACATCACCATGCTAATGGTGCATGGAAAGGTAACATGAAAGAGAACGACTCGAATACTCAATTGTCGATCAAATCTTAACTATCACAAATCGATGTAATTTTTTTTCGAGTAGATATTTTATACAGCATTTGGCGGAAGATTCAAGTAAAAATTTTAAAATAATTTTCGAAAAACAAGAGTTTGGAACCACAAAATCTTACAATTTTACAGTTTTTTATAAAATAACTAGCTGTCCCCCGCGGCTTAGCTCGCGAGTATTATTCGTAACTGATAATATTTACTTTAACAGAATAATCTCTTTGTACATAAAACAATTGATCTTCACTCATCAAGTATTAGAATGTCCAAGTGGCTAGTTGAACTAATTCTGCAGCAGGATAAGTAGCTATAGCTGTCCACGCGAAAAGCAGTCTTAAGTTTGTCCCTGCCACTAACAGCGACTTCGCCTGGGCCTTATTTATAGCCCTGCCTATTTGACGTTGTGGGGTAATTACAGACACCTAAGGTAAGAGGATAATCGAATGAGAAACATCTGTTTACCCTGTGCACAACCATTGATGACGGTGCCCTCAATTATATATTTTCAAAATATTCACTTTAACTTTATTGACATTACAAATTTTCAGAGGGTAAAGGTTTCGCGGAAACGTATTTGGTGCCCCAAACCTGAGATTAGTGCGATGATGTATCGTCGGTTTACTGCCAAAAGTGACAAAGTCAAAATGAGATAAAATTATAAAAATGCTAGAAATACGTATATGTTGTTCACGAACAAATGCCCACGTTTAAAGTCTATTCGTCGTTTCGTACTGTTGTGTCACAGTATAGTAACATACCACATTTTTGTTAATATCTACAATTTAATACTGTTTTTAAACGAAATAGCATTTATGACTTAATCCGTTTTGGCAGTATACCGACGATATGTCAGCTGATTTTGTAGAGGAACCTAAGTGGAAAGCGAACTGCAATTTTACCCCTTTTAAAGACTACATGTAAATTGCACTAATTCGATCTGCCTTGTAGTTTTTGTGTGTCAGAATTGAACGTTCACACGCAGCTTTTAACGGAATTCGAGCCCAGAACCTTCCGGAATTTAGACCTGAGTGACAACAACTGCTTCACGTAACGTCGAAATAATTCATGAAAATTAAATTTTAAAAAATAATAATAAAGTATCTGTGTCCTGGGCTCATAGATGTTGTACAACACCACGTCTCGATAGGTTACTGTAGTGAAACTCCTGTATAAGTTGTTTCTCGCTGCTCGTTCCTGCTTTTCGGATCGTCTGCCTTGATTATTGACCAACTAAGTTTTATTCTTATTAATCACGTTTTTTATCAACAAAAAAATTACATACATATTTTTTTTTATTTACGTAAGCATCACTCTGACGCGAACAACTCCTCAATATCGCTACTGGTTAGATAGATATCGTGGGTTGATGGAAAACAAATTTTGTGATTTTTCACCCTTTTGGGTGTCGAATTTCGAAATATTTTAAATTTACATCTTAGACATTTGTATAAGTATCCAACTGAAGTGTAAATCACATCGCTAGCCTGTTCAGTCGAATCAAAAATGACCATTCACTAAGAAAAAAAAATCACCCCGGCATAGTATTGAGAAATCGAATTTCGAAAAATCTGAAAACCGTTTTGCGATAATTTCTGTAATCATCATCCTGAAGAAAAAATTAATTGTATATCTCGACGGGTTCGATAGATAACGAGGATTTATCTAAAACACGTTCAAGGTCTTTTCACCACTTAAGAGAGTAAATTTCGAAAAACCCTTGAATCCCGTTTTAGAATACTTTAGTGGTATCTCGTGGACGTAAAAAACACAACATTAGGCCGCTGGGTTCAAGATATATCGACGATTAATTGAAAACTCTTTTCACCACTTTTCACCCCTTTTCACGTCCTTAGGTGGCGAATTTCGAAAATTCCTGAAATTACTTTTTAGGTATTTGAGTAAGCATCAATCCTAAACAAAAATCACGTCGCTATATAAAAAAACTATGGGATCGATATATATCGAATGCGAGTCGAAAACTCATATTACCCCATTTTTAACCAGTTTAGGCCCGAATTCGGAAAATGTATTTTAAATTGTACTTGGGATATTTACAAAAGCGCCAATTTAAAGCAAAGAGCACTTCGATATCTCGATTGATTCAATAGATATGGAAGGATAATCGAAAACACATTTCACGTATTTTCACCCCTTTAAATAAAGAATTCCGAAACGATTTTGAGTCCTGTCTTAGACATTTGTAAAAGTAACCAATTAAAGTTAAAATCATGACGATAGCCAGTTGTGTTTCAAAGATAAAGACGATTCATTAAAAACACATTTTACCCCTTTTTACTGCCTGGGGGTCGAATTTCAAAAAAACCTAAAACTACTTTTTGGGTATTTACGTAAGCAATATTTTTGAAGTGAATACCAACTCTCTATCCCGAAGGGTTCGACAGATATCAATAGTTGATTGGAAACACGTTTAAGGTCTTTTCAGCCCCTTAAAAGTTGAACTTCGAAAAATCCTTAAATTGGCTAATATGCATTTTTACGAGTGTCCTATTAAAGTAAAAATCATCATGATTGGCCGTCGGGTTCGAGCTTTATCGACGTTTCTTCGGATACATATTTCACCCTTTTTCACCCTCTTAGAGGTCGAATTTCGAAAAATCCCTTCTTAGTACTCGCCTACGACCTGAAGGGAACCCCCACATAAAATTTCACGATTCTATGTCCAGTGGTTTGAGCTGCAGTTTGATATGTCAGTCAGTCAATCAGTCAGCTTTCATTTTTATATATAGAGATATCCAAGCCTCGATAAGAACTTAATTTAAAAAATGTCTCACATTTTGATTAAAATTAGTTTTAACATCCGAAAACACCTGCACGAGAGGTTTTCGGAGAGTAAAATAATTAAAAACCAAAATTAGGTTATTTTTTAAATACTGTTATTTGAGACCTGGATATTATCACAATAAATATATTAAAAATTAAAATTTTCAGGTTTTCTAGATTTTGTTGTCTCGAGCTCTTATTTTTCTAAAGCCAGTTTTTAATATTTTACTTGTAACCGTTGTATTGTACCACCTAGTGCTGTAAAATAGACGTCCAATAATGATACATATACTTGACCAACAAGTCCCATCGAAATATAAGTTAAGTATAGTACAGATTTTCATCGATGATCGAGTATTCCAGTCGTTAGCTCGACAACTTAAGCTTTCCGTACTCCTCAAGCGATGGTACCATGAGTTTGCTTGGAACCAGCAGGCCATATGTGATATCATCCTAATGGTGTCTGTCGCTATTGAGAGATGCTGTCACAGTCTTACATGACCATTGGTGGGACGACAAATTTACACCTGTGTGTATGTTGTTGTGGAATATGTGGCTTGCTTAGTAGCATTTTTGCACTAGCTCACGAGGATCAGCTCATTTTCTGTACAGTAATATAACACGTCTAATAACGCTTGACATCTATAAATGACTGTTTGTTCACAGCTGTATGAACTTTACTTTTGAATCCTTGCTGCTGATGCTCACGTTCAGGCTTCTCAAGATGTCGTAACGGCAATTGAAGACAGCATATACAGTTGTGGATCCGTGAATGTGCCTCAAAGGTCATGTACTAGCAGGTCTATATAGTATTGTCGTAACATCGGCTTTGAACTATCCTGTATTGTACAGGCAGTACATGATAAAGTGAGCATTCAAAATAAGCCCTTCTTTCTTAAATTATATTTTAAGACAGTTTGTGTGTTTCTGCTGCAACTAAATATTGCCATGTTTTACTTACATAGGCATGACCAATGTTCAAGCTGATAAATGTTATCTACAAAAACTACTCATTAAATACATGGGAATTGAATTATTGCAGTAATCAACAATAGTATTAGACATAAAAACCTGCGATTTGACGTCTACGTAACGTGGGTTTCTGTGGATGACTCTTAATTTTTTAAGACACGTTATTGCGGTTATGAAAACGTAACGTGAGCATGTTATATCAGAATCTGAAACACTAATTCGACACTGGCAAACTCACGACACGTTATTCAAAAAGTCAAGTTACATTCAGTTACATTACCGTGTCCGATGATGCACTCTCAGCAATAATAATAAATACCTAACACACGTAATTAATGTGTGAAAAATTAAAAATAATTCACGTTTTTGGTAACATGTAATTCAGTATAAAAAGTTTGGCAGTTGTAAAATGTAACAATTCGCATAATACCAATTACTTCACAGTATTTCGCAATGGTATTCATAAAAGGACATTTCTAATACTTTTCAGTGCATTATAACAATCCATGTCGATTGCACCCTAGATAAACAGTGAAAGAACTGTGCTTCCGTTTCCTAGTGAAGCTAACTCACATGCCATTCTCTCGGTGGAATTTTTTAACTACGGCTTTGTACTGCAGACCTAACCTAACACAATACAACAAATAGCAGTATTTTAGAAATGAGGGAGAGAAATTGTCTCCTCCGCCTGAGCACCAACACCGTGCAGGGAAATTAGCTACATCTTTACCCTCTCCAGTTTGTTTTTACCGCTTATTATGGCCAGCTGCACAATTTAGAGAGACAAGTTCATATTAACATACGCTCTAACGGAAGTAACAGAACATGAAACATGAAATTTGTTGAAAAAGGAGCAGGGAGCCAAGTTTATTTTGCCAACTGTGCCAGTTACCTAAATCTGGAGTCCGTGCAATGCTACAGAGTGAGCCACAGTTTCAGAATATCAGATAAATTTACTAAAAATAATGGAAAAATTAAAAATTTGTCATTACATAACTAACATTTCTTTTTTATTTATTATTGTGAAAACTTTTTGAATTAATAAAACCAAGGTTTGAATCAATAAAATGTAGTAAAAATATGTTACCTTACCAAAACATGTTTCATCTTCAAAATGTGCCTGTTTATCCTTCACACTGCTTCCAAAATACTTTTATTTTATTTACATTGCCTTTCCTGCATTGTAGAGAAGTAAGCATTGCACCTGGCAGGCGTTTAAGAGTGCTTATAGAATTTACAGTTTTTGGAAGTCAGTATAAAAATCTTTTAAGTATCGTCACATGGGGTGAACAGGGACGCTGGGGCGAATAGAGACAATATTTTAAACGGGTTCCTAGCTTAGACCTTCATCTTAAATTAAATTATATTTAAATACAATTACTCATTGTAAAATTATAAACTACCGACCTTAAGGAAAAATTCGGGGTTTTAAACCGCGTGCTGGAACTATTGATTTGAAATTTCGTCTCTATCCATCCCAGAGTCCTTATTCACCTCACGTGACGGTACCACTCCTTAGACAATAATATTTGTCAATTAAATGAATATGATAATAGTTTGTCCATCACGAAATATTCATTAACGATGCTGTATCTTTGCTACGCAAACGTCTGTACCGAAACAATAGACACTGATTGATGGTGCGATGCTAATATGTAGAAAGTGCAAAATTTGTCATATTTGTAGTTGTCTGTTTATGTGAAGAAGACGACAGTAAAAAATTTTTCAAAAATTTTTATGGAGGGAAGGAATCTGATGGGAGTACTTTTCAATTACTTATTGAAATTATTTCATTAAAATCAAAGTTTAAAATCTTTATTTTTTATACTCTTTATGGCTACACTGATATGCAAAAACAGAAATAGTTCCATCGTTGCAAACTCTGTACCTATTTATAAATTTGCTTTTTTTAGTAAAAATAATTGTAAAAACTTATCCAAAATTCATGTGGATAATTCACAAACACTATACCTTATTCTTCATTATCATTTTTTACTATGAACGCTGCATATAATAATTTATTTGTATTCTATTCATGTAGCTTGTCATGCACTAGTCGATATGAATAAAGTGCAAATTTTAATTAAATTACTTAGGCATGTGTCTTAATTGACCATCAATTAGATTTATATCGGATATCTTAATAATACAATACATTAAAGATTATAAATGAAACATATCAATTAAATTATATGTATTTAATTGAAATAAAATTCATGCAAAATAATTGGTCTAGAAACCTAAACCTGACTTTTTCATGTGTGTGTGGTCTCAGTATTAAACATTTTAGTGTTCTCGTGACATTTGAAATCCCTTACCTCGTGAATAAGGAGAGTTTACAGTACTAGTAACTGAGTGTTGCACTTGCATTAATCACTTATCTGCAGAAATAAATCACCACCTTTATGGAATCACATTTTACGGAAATTCAGTGTAATTAAAGGGTTTATGTTCCTACATACAGTTGTCATATTAAAAATACTGGTATTACTGTGGGAATTTGTTCAAAAAAATACAATTATCATTACTCTTGAGGCTTTCCTTTTGATATACTATCTAGAACACTATATTAAAAATGTATATTATATTGCTTCCGATCAAACATAGCAGAATTTTTTACTATTTGCCTGATGTTTTTCATTAAGTACTGGAATATATATTATTCAATTATATTCTTCTGAACTGTCACTATATTACAACTACTACAGTTAAAACTACACTACCCTGAATTTATGTCCAAGGTGTAGAACTGGAGTGAAGGCGAATAAATAATGTTAATTCTACTTCAAGTTCAGAAAAATACTAAAATTTCTTATAGATAAGCACTTAAAAAAATTCTGTAAAATTTACAAGAATTTTATGTACTTTTAGAAATACTTGTAAAAGTACATATTTTCTATGTGTAATTCATCATTAGTTTATGAAGTTACAAAGGTAATATTTGTAATACTACAAAGTAATGCATTGTACCTATACCGAGAGTTCCCGCACTGTCAATTATTTAAAATATGAAAAGGCACTTATTCGTAGTTGTAAAAATTTTTGCAAATATTGAAAAAAATTACGTGTAAAGTTATTAGTTTATAAATTTAAAAGGATTTTGTTTGCAAAAATAAACTTTAAAAATATGATCACAAACTCTGAAACGTATTTTTCTGAAATAAAGTGAATGTTTATATTAATTGCTTGCTTTAAAATAATTATTGCTGAACTATGTATTTAATGCATACAAATAAATAAAGATCAAACGGTGTAGAAGGCACGGTAGTCTAGTGGTAAAATACGTAGATTCTAAGCATGAGGAGAGTGATTCGAAACTTAGCAACTCCTAATTAATTTTTTTTGTCAAAATAATTTAATGCATACGTCCTTTATTCAAAATTTATTTGAGAAATAAGTTCAGTGTTATTTATTAAGTAAAATGAACATTTAATTGTTTTTTTCTTTATTAAAAGTACAACTACAAGGTTATTCCTTGCAATTTTACAAACATATAGGTACTTTGTATTTTATAACAAGGGCAACTATTGTAGTTTTACAACGAATTTCTTTGGCAACTGGGTTTCCAAGGATATTCTTTGTAAAAGTACAAAAAAATTTACAGTGATCGTAGGAAAAATCTCTTTACTGCACTGATGTTGGGGTGGGGTAACATTTATGTTGGCAATTATAGAGCTTAAACTTCGAACCATGCAGTACTGCCACCATGTAGCTCTGGTTAATTACACAATCTGAAACCGGCACCTATAATGGCCAGCTGGATTGGTAGAACGCAGAATTTCTGTGTGTTGTACGCTTGAGGCAGTGAGTGTCCCATGTGTAATACCCTCGTTCCCTGTCCAGGCCAAGAGCATGCCTTTCACGCACACGCCAAACAACAGAAAAAAATGGTAGGAAATATACTGCAGTGATTTACTCGACCTAAGAACTGAAACAAGAACAGTACACTAGTCGCAAGCCATTTACCTGTTTTGTAAGCAATTGGACGCAATAGGAAGAGAATTACTTAAAGCTGTTTTCACAATACAGTGCTGCTATACACATGGTGCTTGCCGCCATCGAAGAATTCCTTGTGTTAATAATCGCCGGCTGCTCGTGACACGAACATGTGCTGCCATATTTTACTTAGAGAAATAACTTAGCCATTGTAAAGTTTTTTTTAAGAAAAATTGACGGAAAATAAAGAAATGGTAGTCTATATCTGCTCACATCAATTTAAATAAGCAAATATCTGAAAGCAGAGCTTATAATTTATACTGAAAAAAGTAACTAAGACAAATACAGTTTTTTTTTCGACGAACTTGCGCAATAAATTACAATCATATACACAAATACCGGTGTCTTAATATAATTTTACAGTATTAGCATAAAATGTACTTTTAATTTTTTTCGGACCTGAAATATAGTTGTATGTATGTTAAAACGTAACAAACTTTTCTTCATATTTGTACCCATCGCCAGATATGAGTGTCCAATCCAATGTCTGCTGTTCGTACAATGTTCTTGACGTCCGTCGCTAGCATCAAGGCTCTGATTGGCTGAAGCTCATCGCTAAGCAACACGTCGCTCTGTTGTGAAAACCGCTTAAAATGTTTTAATAATATGTTAAGCAGAAATTAATAACATGTTCTAAAGAATAATAAATATTTAATGCTTGTGACAGACGGTCCACCACAGTCAACTACTAAATCACAATGCATATGGTGATGTGTAAGTTTTAAGTTTATGTATGACTGTACAAGAATGTTACAACGTAAAATTGTAACGAGAAACAGCGTGTATAAAGGCGCAATAAATGTAAGATTATGGTAGGTGAATTAAACAAACAGAGCTTAGTTAATCAGTTAACAAACTTAAGTGAAGTCTCTCTTACATAAGAACACAGCTGGGCATCGATGCTATCACTGAAAGACTACGCAAATGGTGCAGGCAACAATAGCATCACTCAGTGGCTAATTTCAAACATTTACTTGGGCAAACACATAACTAATAGTAATAAAATGCTAAGTTAGCCTTGAGAACGTGTTAATATCACTTTTTGTGGCCGCAACGCGAAGTTTTTGCATTTGTGTTGCGTCTAGTTGCACTGGAATTAGATACTCACACGTGCAATTGAAGACCAAATTTACTAGCTCTGCACTTGCGCTATGCTGCATCGGTGCATATAGCATGAGGTGATATTTAATCGGCGTCCAGGGGGCGGATTAAATATCGCAACCTTCTATTTGCACCGACACAGCGCAATGCAATTGCAGAACAAGTTACTCGCTTCTTATATGGTACTAGCTGTCCCCCGCGGCTTTGCTCGCGAGTATTATTCGCAACTGCTGGTAATATTTACTTTAATTGAAGAACCTATTTGTACTCAAGATTGGTACTTCAGTCACCAAATGTTAGAATGTCCAAGCGGCTAGTTCTGCAGCAGGATAAGTAGCTATAGCTGTCCACGCGAAAAGCAGTCTTAAATTTGTCCCTGACATTAACGGCGACTTCGCCTGGACCTTATTTATAACCCTGCCAATTTGACGCTGTGGGGTAGTTACAGACACCTAAGGTAAGAGGTGAATCGAATGAAAAACATCTTATTTGCCCTGTATACATCCATTGGTGACGGTGCCCTCAATTACATATTTTCAACATATTCACTGGAACTTTATTGCTATTACAAAGTTTCAGTGGGTAAAGGTTTCACGGAAACGTATTTGTAGAGATGATGGTTTATCGCGGAAAAACTTGACTATTTGCTAGGCTTCAACATACGTTCAACTTATCAAAAGATTACTGGCTTTTCCTTGTACGTGGAGCTACTGCCCTATTTGATTGAGCCAATAAGAATGCCACTAGTTTAATATTTAATGCATGTTATTGATCTGCAGACAGCTACGTTGTGTCAGTGTTTTCAAG
>PNEQ01089721.1:0-20550 GCA_003012365.1 Medauroidea extradentata
TATTTTGTGACTATTTTCCCAGACATGTTCGGCTAGTCTGGATTTTTCAGTTTCACCTTTTTTGATGTTATTTTGGTGTTCTTTAAGGCGTGTGGTGAGTGGCCTGCCAGTTTCTCCAATGTACATGCTTCCACATTCGCAAGGTATTTTATAGACACAGTTCTGGGTGTTTTGTTTTTCTGTAACTGGTTTTACTTTGTTGTTTGTTTTTTATTTTATTATTTGTTCCACTTTGTGGTTACGACTATGTCCCTCTCTAGGACTGTATGTATGTTATTTGTTTGTTGACAACAGCTAACGCTCGACTTTTCTTTGTTGGTTTGTTTTTTCGTTTTATTGTGGATGTTTTCTGAAAAGACGGCAACATTCGCAAGCAATGGCGTATGTCCATGATATTGGTTCTATACATAAGTCATATATCATGCCACATTATGTACTCCATCTTGTCGTGTCCCCCCCCCCCACCACCTTGTTTTTTGCAGTCACTTGTTGGTTGGGGGAATATTTCCCGCAGGAGGGAATTTTTTCCCTCGAAATTTTCCTCAGTCATCGTCTGCAGTGGAGGTCTTGTTTGTTTACACAGGTGGTTGGAAGGCGGCGCTGGTATCGCACTTTGTTTCCATCATTAGCAGCTAGGTGGCGCTGCAGTCGGCATTTGTCATGTTTGCTCCTGGATGGATGCCGCATATCTGTTGCAACGTTCCAACATTTTTATATGAATCTTAAATTTCCCAAATAAATGCACGCACGAATCCTCAAAGTGGGCAAATGAATCACTTTTATATGATTCTGAAACCCCCAAATAAATTCACGCACAAATCCTAAAGCAGGCAACTAAATTATTTTTATATGATTCTGAAATCCCCAAATAAATGCATGCATGAATCCTTAAAGCGCGCATTGAATCAATTTATATGACTCAAATTAATGCACGCACAAAACCTCAAAGTGGGCAGTTAAACAATTTGTACATGATTCAAATAAATGCATGCATGAAACCTTAAAGCGGGCAGCAGAATAATTGTTATATGATTCAGTAAACATCGACGAAATGCTCGCATGAAACCTCAAAGTGGGCAACTGAATCATTCTGACACAGGCTGCAGGCTGCATGTGGGCAAGGCCGCCATCAAAATCTGCAGCAATAAGCCTTGGCCGTCTTTAGTAGAAGGCCGGAGTCTTGAATGTGGCAATGCAACATCGGAGGCCTACTGCCGGTCGCTCATTGGTAGCTCTAGTCTGTGTAGACGTGTATACGTCACTAAAGCTGCATCTATACACGTTGCAGAGACTAGGGTGGCCAAGGAGTGACAAGCAGCAGGCCCCCGATGCAGTGTTGTCACATTCAAGCCTCCGGTCTTCTACTAAAGACGGCCATGGATAAGCAATTTGTCATCAATTGCCCAGAAGTAGTAACTATTTCTACTCTACGAATCCTGTAGCTAAGAGGGCAAATTGAATCATAAAAAGTTCACAATGTGTGTAAGTTAATAACTTGCATATATCAGACAAAACACTGCTGTACGATTTTATTTATAGAGAGACCCAGATTGCATGCCTCATAGACTGTGTCTTGAGGAAAAAATTTAAACATCTTTTGTTTTTTAAAAAAAGAAATTTTATATAATCTACTGAATTCGTTCAGAGAGATCTGAGACGTAGGCTGTATTGAAGAGGGGTCTACTCCAACACCACGGTAAATATCTGAAAGTTGATAAAATACACATAAAAACACTGAATTAATTTCTTTGTTTACAGATATATATTTCAGAAGCCTCGTAGGTCATGATTGTGAACTGTTTCGTCCAACACGATTCCCAGATACGAAAATCCGGAGACCGACCCCACAGAATCTGAATTGATTTGATGGGAAGGTTAGCATCCTAACCACTGCTATTTTTCTGCCATCTCGCTGGAGCCACATATAAATTATGCTTATTACACGACAACTTGTTGTAAATGCAATCTTCCATTCAAGTGCTATGAACGAACCGATATTCAGGATGATGAACTTAGTCTTAAGAAACATCGTTAACAGAATGCTGCATGTAATAAGGCTTGTTGAGCATGTAGAAATGTGTACGGCTACAGTCTTGAAGCATGTACAGGTAGTCAATGAGACAAATAATATTGGATTAATTTTGAAGGAATCAGCTTTCCTGGCACTGTGAAGACTTACGTAGCACCTAATGTGCCTGACACAGCAGTAGATATTTGCTCATTTCTAACCAATGTGAAACAAAAATTATGTGGTCAACTTACAGAAGAACTGGAAAACCGTGGCTCGTCTATGTCATTGTTCGGTGCCTGCAGTGCATAGGGGAAACCTCCCTATGCAGCGAACAATGACATATATATGTACACACGAATTTTTACATAGGTGGCATTCTCTGTATTGAAAAGCGGACGGAAACTATTTATCACATTATAGGAATAAAGTAGCAAAAGTTTCAAAAGTATTCGTATTATCTCGAACCACCTATACGTGAATCAGTATAGTTCTAGATCATTCCACGGTGAAATTTGTCACTATTAGAAGGCATCATTCCCTTCGAGAAGGCACAAGCAGACAATATTTATGAATACAGATGTGAAATAGCCGGCAGAACGGCGAAGTCACACTCGACAGCGAAATGGCTTCACTGGCCAGCAACATGGCGGAAATGCCTACCACCAATCAGCGTAAGGTAGCTTCCTTGCTAGCCAACAGCCAGGCCAATAGGAAACCTGACGTAACATGCAGGAGCCAAACAGATGCGGGGCTGGTATGAACAACCTCGGGATGTCAATAAATGGCAATGTTTGTCCGTATCAATTTAACCACCACGTCATTTCACGTTTGCATTACTATTTAGTCTGTGTAACAACTTCGTTTGCTAGGCGCAACTTGGAACGAGGCCACAGCTCGTTTGGAGACGTTTATGCTTTCAAAAAGCCACTTTTAACTGCGAAAATATTTTTGAGCGTTTGGTTTTAGTTATTTATATCCTCACCTGTATCCCTGCTTCGTGGTCAGTGATTGGATGTTTTAACTTATATTTGTGTTGGACAAATCACTTACAAGTCGTGTCACAGTAATCTTATTGTTAGGGACGTGAACTTTCAGCGAAAGAAATTTGCCGGAGTTATTTTGATTGCCTTACTTGCTCATCTGCAGTTTCGCTTAGTTATTGTTTTGGCACCGTTTCTTTTTTTAAAGTGACGCCTATCATTAGACTACGCCAATCAGAACAAGGTTACTGAACATCCACAGTCTGTGATTTGCGGATATAATTTCTATACACGTTACAGTCAAAACATCCTATCACTGACCATGAACCAAAACTGATGCTTAGAGACCTCTACCATTCGCGAAAAGAATTTTGCCCCCAGTTTGTTTCGGTGCCATGCGTACACATCTGCAATTCTACTTCATGGTCATTGACAACGTGTCTACATGAAGAGCCTTATATCATTTGATGGAGCCAATTACAGTAAAGTTCCTGCAACACCACACGTCTGTGATTTGCCGGTAGAATCCCAAGTCTTGTGACAGTTAAAATATCCAATCACTGACCACGAAGCAGAACTGTAGATGTGCACGTAATGCAACGAAACTTAATGAGGCAAAATTATTTTTGTGAAAAACAGGGGTCCCTAG
The DNA here is from genome assembly GCA_003012365.1 of Medauroidea extradentata. Classification (NCBI taxonomy): domain Eukaryota; kingdom Metazoa; phylum Arthropoda; class Insecta; order Phasmatodea; family Phasmatidae; genus Medauroidea; species Medauroidea extradentata. The sequence continues at coordinate 3,641 of PNEQ01089721.1, forward strand.
TGATGGTGTGCCCAAAAGGCACTGAATCAAACTCTGGCAAATCTCTTATCGCGAGCAGTTGATGAAAATATTTATCATGGTTGGTTCAGTCAAGTAAGACACAAATACCACGGGGCACAGGTGCTGATGTTCACGTAAGTCATTTGGAACGAAACGATAATAAAGTCTTTTCGCGAGAAAGAGTGTGCGTCTACCTTTGAATCGAGAAAGTATGTATAGTATTCCTTCTGCATTTTTGAGCGAGAGATAGATATTGGTCAGCGTTTAACATCTAGTACGGGCGACATGAGATGAGTAGGGGCCGGAAAAATTCACCGATTCAATGACCTGCATGCTAGAATCCATTGTCCTATGCATGTTTAAGCCTCGTCTATTCGTCTATTATCTGTTGTTCCAGTTAGTAGCAGCTAGTTGACTAATAGTTGGGGCTTGAGTATATACAGGACAGTGAATTCTAACATGAAGGTCGTTGAATCCGCGAAATTTTCCGGCCCCTAGAGATGAGTATGGTGCAGAGCCGGAATGAAAGTGCCGGGGAAACGGAAGATCCTCAAGAAAACCCGTCGACCAGCGGCGTCGTCCGGCACGATTCCCACATGCAAAAATTAGGAATCGAAACCAGATGGCCGTGATGGAAGGCGAATGGTCTGTCATTTCGGCCACCGCGCCTCCCATAGCTTAAAGGTCGTCACCTATAGTCATACATAATGCATGTCGGCGTCGAAGTTAATCTTCCGGAGGGGAACTAATTGGCCGAATTGAAGTAATATATCAAGGCGGGAAACTTAATTTTCCGCACGTAAATACGACGTTGGAGGATTGCGGGGGAGGCTTCTGAAGGGGTGGGGTGGGTTTACTGGGTAGGTCTATTATCTTCGCCCAAGGGGCTGTGAGCTGCCCGCGTTATGTTTTATTAATGTCTTCCCGGGGCCCTGTGGGGTATCTCAAGGATACTCCTTCTTCGCCGCCATGTAATTAAATTACATTGCGATATGTAGCGATCTTGACGAGCCCTGGCGGCTGCAACAGCGGGCCAAGTCCCGCCTCTTTCGGGGCTTATGGCCACTGTGATTGGCTGTTCGTGACGGCTGAGATTCGTAATCTTGTGTTCCGCGTTTGTTCGTTGTAATCAAGTAGACGGTACTGCAGCAAATTAGCATAAGGGAATAATCTCAGGTAGCTTTCTGTTATATAGTAACGAATACTACTATGCAACAAATATCCTGTCTTTATTTGATTTTTAACGGTCACAAAATATTGGCAGATAAAGCATTACATTTTTTACACTATAAATAAAACTACAGGAAAATTGAGTATGTTAGCTATATTTTCGTAAACTCAAAATTTTCCAATTTGTATTACGCACGTAGGTCAATTTTTATATAGTTTTTTTTCCAAAGATTTCTTTAAAATAACAAAAATTAAATTCACTATCTGTAGAGGTACGTCAACTTCGCAAATACATTCCAGGTCAGGTTGAATGCCAAAAATATATGCTTCGTAATCACGTATGTGATTAGCTGGCGGCTGTCACGAAACGCATTTGACTACTACAAGTAAGTAGTAAATAAGGAAATAATTCATAGATAGGGCCCGGTAGTTTTCGCGAAAAGATTTTTGCAGCACTTTGATTCAGTGCCTTAAGTGCGCACCTGCATCTCTGCTTTGTGGTCAGTGATTGGATTTGCACAACGTCCGGAGGTTAAACCCGCAAATCACAGACGTGTTGTGTCACAGTTATCCATGTACCGATTGGCACAGTCAAATGAATAATAACTCTGCACAAAAACACTCTGCCAATAATCGTGAATTTGAGCTGCAGGTGAGCACGTAAGACACTGAAACAAAGTGGGACAAAATTCTTTTCGCGAAAACTACCTGGTCCTGTTCATAGAGCTATTGCTTGTAATGTTGTAAGCCAATGAGTAATCGACTGTATCCAGAGCGTGTACAGGACTGAGCAATCTAGGCTACTGCCAGATGAATCCGCGAAATTGACGTACCTCTAATTATATGCTTCAACATTTAGCAAGATGTGGACTTATGTTCTTTTGCTGAACTACTTTGGATTTTTCAATTATTAAGAGTCAGAAACATTTCCATATTATGGAACGCACGTTGCAAGTACTGTCCGCTGTACCGGTTACTATTAGCAGAAATTATAAAATAAATAATAATAAATAAAATTAAATAAACAAAAATTGCATAGGAAGATGCTAACGTTTGGGTTCGTGGTAGTCTCTGCAAATTTTCCGTGAAAACTTTTCAGAAAAAGTTGAATTTCTTTATCGCCTCTTTTGATATGTTACGATGACTTAGCTCGCGAATCTCGGAGGAATTTAAACGTTGTTTTAAAATTTCGAAAACCGTTATAATTCTAGATTTTGGTTTTGTATGGCAGTGAACTCTTCCATTTATCTCAGATAGAATACCCGTAGTTTAAGATACATGTATAATTTTAAAACTGATATTTTAAGGGGTAGATAATTTAAGTTTTTTATTTCAAATTTATCTCTGTTCCGCAAGACAGTTACGAAGCAACGTCTTCAACTTAAGGACGTAAAGTGCATTGACGACGTACCTGATAAATTTCCTTGCTGCGTTCGTTCCAGACATAAAGGTTTCGGGTTCAAGTAGCCTGTAATATAAGTGAAATTATATTTGGTCAGCGCTTAACAGACTGCGCCACATATTTTGTTAATAATATCAGTTTTTGTTTAGTAAATGAAGGATTTTACGAATAACCGACAATGATTCTTTATAAAAACATTATATTTTACTATTATGTACGTATTATTGGATGAAGTAGGTACTGGGAGTTATTTAGTGTTTATAATTTGGAGAGAGAGATTTTTTATGTTGAAATTTAAATTTACTTAATTATTTAATAGTTGTGCTTAAATGTTACGAGTACAATGTACGTAATGAAAATTATAGTAATTAGCTACGTCCATATTTAAATATTTTCAATTACTTCTAGTCAAATTTGTAACCAGGTAGTAATTAGGAATAATGCAACATAATAATGACACGGGCTCTTAAGAGCGCAATCTAACAGCTAGCTAGACGCTCATAAGTGACGGTGCTTTTGATGTGGTTACCCTGTCAAGAATGGTAAATAATATGAAAGCTTTGAGTAAATAAGTATTTCCATTCTCAAATAACACTGGAAGAAACTCATTATTTGATTTTTCCAATTCTAACGATCCATAAAATGACCAAGAATACAATTTTGAACCTGAATTCTTAACTATGCTAACTCTAATCTATAAGGAATATCAATAAAATGTAATATCTCGTACGTGTGCAAATTTATCTATCTTGAATTGGTTACTAATAAAAATACAATAATTAGACTGCGATTAGTAATACATTTCGGAAATAAATAAATGCACACAATGAAACTATAATTTTTTGCTAACTCTTAGATTTTAGAGTTAGCATGAATTGAAATTCTGGTCCACAAATGAGCACTATTCCCTTGAGTCGTATGTCTGTGTGCATGGCATAGGTAAAGGCTATATCATCAATACAACTTACCATAAACAATCAATTGTTGGGACACCAATTGAGTTATTCTTGTGAGAAGTGGAGTAAAGTCTCGGGTAAAGCAAAATTGAGTGATACATTCATTACAGGCACCTAATGCAATATTCCTTCTTGCCTGTTGACTGCGAAGAATTTCTTTCAAATTTTCGGCCGACGTCGAATGTGTTGATATTGAAGTGCGAAGTTTGCGAGGTACCATCTACGTATTTCTAAATTTGCGGTTAAACATTTTTATGTGTTTTTTGTTATTAACTTTTCACAATTTGCCAGCGACGCAAAGCAAATTTTCAGCCACGTTCTCTAAAAAAATCAAAATAATTTTAAAAAACCACGCCTGACGGTAACACATTATGATGCAAAACACTTCCGGAAATAACACCGACAGCCGCCAAGACAACAATGCAAATGCCTCGATTGTCCGCGTGAACCGGCGCGTAGCTAATTAAATTTTATTGATGGGGCAGATCGTTGAAAAAGGGAAGGGAGGGAGGGGGAGTAAAAAGAGGGGTTGGGGGACATCGGGGTGGAAATGAAGATAAATGACCGCGTAAGGGGAGACATGACGGGGGTATCTCCCTCATGACCACGGGGAAGTCCTGCATTGTCATCCCCCTACCCTTGTAAGAGCGCCCCTTGAAACGGGAATAGATTCACTTCGAGCACATCCGCGCATTAATCTTTGTTCTCCCGCCGCCCCCACCCCCCTCTCACAACCTTCGCCCCGCGACCACACACTTCAGACTGAGCCGCGTGCTATGAATGCTGCGTCGCTCTGACGCAGACTTGCGGGATTCGCACTCAGAATAGCTGCCTTCAGAACTACTTGATGTTAATTGTGGAGGAAGGGGGGTAAGACTATTTTATTATATTTTCTGTTTTTGAATCGTAACATTTATTCAAGTTGTATAATCTAACTTATCTCTTCGACAAAGCATATATTATATTCTTGGTAAACTGCTTGACAGAATAAAAACTGATTCTTTCATTAATTTGTCATGCAGAATCATTGCAGAAGAGTTGTAGGCTAACTATCTAGAATTATTTTCCAGTGATTCTGAACGAAACATTAATGACTGATTCCATTATTATTTCTGTACCTCGGAGGCATAAGACACTATGCCCAATTTTTCTCAAAATTAAATTTTTTCCATAAACATGAGCTAAGATTTAAGTAATTCCCAGTGACATACAACACAAAGTCTGCGTTGTGTAAGAAAACACTTTTTTTGGGTTAAGCAGCTGAATTCACTAGTAAATCACCCTTCAAACAGCTCTCCTGAAAAAAAATGATTTTCGTGACACAGTGTCTTATGTCTTCGAGATACAGATTTATGTATAGCAGTTTACCAAGAATTTATTCTATGCTTTTTTAATAAATGTAGCTCAAAAACGGAAAATACAATACAATTGTCTAACAATTTTCCTCAATCGCTAGAGAGACAGACGTTTCGCCTGTCCAATGGCCAGCCTTCTGGAATCCACAGTACCTTTTACATGCACTCTGTCATCGGCTACTTTTTCATTGGTTATTTCTGTCCAGTTGTTCGAGCAAGCGATTTTCGCAACAACTATTTTCAGTGGCGACCTGAAAAATTTGCGTTTTCGTTTAGACACAAGCTGGACTTCAAGCAACTGTAAGATCATGTAACTTTCGCAGTTGGTTCTTGAATTATTTAATGTACCTCTTGCAAGGCGCCTAGCCAACAACAAAGAAGCAACTAAGAGCAGGCCTGCAGCGAGTAGTCAATGAGCAGCTGTTATTTGCTTCAGTAAACATATATTGTTGATGACTAGTCTACAGGTCAGCGAACACGCGAAATTCACCTGTCTCTATATATTGACAATTAGAGCACGAATGTCAAAAATAGCAACATGCCTTCTGTAAGTTTTGCTGGGCGAGTAAATTAATAACTAAAGACGGTCATGAATAATACCTCTTTAAAAGCAAAAAAAAAAGCAATATTTTAGCATACATATATAAACATTGTAATAGTGGTCTAAGGTACAAAACTTATCACTAGTGATAATGGTATATCGCAAAAATTTTTGTGTCAACATTGCCTCAAAAACACTGCAATTTCTTGCAACATGTTTGAGGGTAATGTATGTCTGAAACAACGTAAAACTAAGCAGATCAATATCATAGGCATCAAATATTACAGTAGTGGGATTCTTATTGGCTCAGTCAAATAGGGTAACAGCTCTACGTACAAGCGAACGCCAGTAATCTTTTGATAAACTGAATGTGCGTTGAAACCCAGCAAACAGTCAAGATTTCCGGCGACAGACCATTAACTCTGCTTATCACTAGAGATGGTGGAATATCGCAAAAATTTTTTCTGACATTGTATTCTCCAAATCAGTGTGGCATTCTGCGTCTTGTGTGACTGACCGATGGTTGCGATCCACGGTGTAGCTCTTCATAGACAAGTCACAGATGTTCAGTTAGTAGCGCACCAAAGTCAATATTGGCTCAGTCAAATAGGGACCCAACGGTAAACAAAGAAAATCATTGAAAATGAATGGATTGAAGCCTAGCAAAGAGTCTAAACTTCCCGTGATAAATCATAGTCCCTACTGATCACGCTACAGATCATGTCTTCTCTGAAAAAGTCCACACATATTGTGACGAGCCTACAAATAGAGACTTTTTTAATGACTTTATACAATTTTAATATGTACTAGATGTGGTATATTTTGTGGGGAAACACTGCGGCTATTTTTACTGTAATATAATTTTTTTCTTTAATATTTTTTGTATAATTACGCATGATAATCCAAATTTGTAGAGAAAATTGTTTTATGCTAGAAAGGAAAACGAATTGACTCACGAAATGAAATAACTCACACTGGAGAACAGTCACGCGCTGAATAAACATTAGCATAAAACCGCATTGATTAAAAAATCTAATTCAAATAAAGTAATTGCTAAGTGTTTCCAAATTAAAAAAAAAAAAAAGGAAGTTTTACACACATTATGACTTAGCCTGTGATACTGTCATTCAATGTAAATTATTTCATTTTGGAGAGTCAGTAAATCTTCATTTGTAGTATAAAACTGTTTTGTTCATATTTGGACTTGACATGCCATTTTACAAACGGTATGAGAAGTTTTAAAAAATTAAATACTGTAAAAGTAAAAAATAGTCACAGTGTATGCCTACAAAGCAAGCAATATCTGTTACAAGTATTAAGATTAAGCTATAAAAAAAATTACTGTTGTTGGTGATATTCCCGCCTCCGTTTAACCATGATCAAGGGCTTGCAAACTTGAATGACGTCAGACAGCGCCCGACGAGAGGAGATGCGATCATTAGATCCACCGCACGTCGTCTGTGCAAGCTGATACGTGGCCTCGACACCCTGTAACCTCCCAACACACGCGCAGAGGATCACACATAAAGCCCTCTTCCTCCTTGCAGACGGCCGCCAGGAGAAGTAACGAGCATGCCCCGTCAGAGGAAGGTGGAGAAGGGTTGGGGGGATGACATTGTTAACGACGAAGGAGAGCAGCGCTCCCTGTCTGTCCGTGACAGCCCCTAACCCGGATGAATGATCGCACGTCTTCTGTAGGAACAACCCCTTCCAACCGAGCAATGGTACAATGGATGTCCCTCCTCGTCAACCGCCCCTACCCCACCTAAGCATCCGTGGACGACGATGAATCCATTACTCAGATCCATGCCAAGGGGGGGGGGGGGTTATATGATCGAGGCCACTCGTGCGTGTCCGACCGAGGTATGACGTCATCACTCAACCACCCTCTCCACTTCCAAGCATTGTTGGCGGATCTGGGTGCTGGATGGCGAAGACTTTAGGCATACCAAGGGGAGGTTTAGAGATTCTCGTAGTCGTCTCGGGAGGCGATTATCTCCGCTCGCGAGCCGGTTGTGGGTTTGCAACAATAACGTGGGCTCAGGAGGAAGACGGGAATTGTTTTCCCTCTCTGGGGGTTGTCGCTCGGTGGAAACAAAACCTCTCTGGAGAGCGGTTGAATTGGGAGTGTAAGTACACAATTCCGTGGAGCGAATTAACACTGAGAATAGCCCAGTGGTTTCGGCCTATTCTGCCGTAAACGGTTCCCAAGCACAAACGCCTAGCGAGTTACACCCTGCGTGTGCGCACAGACATCGGTACGGCGGTGGTCCGACCACGGAATTGTAAGTACACGTTCGGATACTGGGGTGAGGTAACCGTGTACAGGATGGATATGAACTGCGCCGACAAACTTCGTGAGAGGATTTCTTGTGCAAAATTATCAGGACTACGCACATAGCATTCTTTTTATGTAAAACTAGCTGGCCCTAGAGGCAATCATTAAGCAGATTTTGGATAAAGTATTTTAATGTTTCATTATTTCTCATTGTATTTTTGTGCATAGACTGTACTCTTCATTTGTTTTATTATCAGGCGCAAGAACAAACAACGCAGATGGTCTTCCTACCCGTGAACATGCTTTGTCGGGAAAGATTCGATCGTCTTGGTCGCGGCATTGTCAATGATGATTCAAAGAGATTACAAATTACTGATTGTTACCGTTTATTGATTTCTGACAAAATTTATGATTATCAAATTTTCAAACATACTTATCCATAGACAAAATTATGTTTAGCTGTAATTTGCGTTTTGTTCTTCCATGTCCTATGCGTTTATGTTATTATTCCACATTTTATAGCGACTTGTATTCTCTTCGATGTCACACGGGGACGCTGTCGAACGGGATAAAAAGTATCCTATATCCTTCTCCTGGTTCTAAGCTACCTCCCTACCAATTTTCAGCCAAATCAATTCAGCCGTTATTGTGTTATAAATAGTGTAACTAACACTACATTTATATATATTACGAAGAGGACGACATACGCTTGAATAAACAGGTTAAATACGTACCGTCAAGTGTAGATACTTTGACTACTGGGGTAATAATATTTATCAATTCACGATACTTATTTTGGGACAATTTAATGACGTATTAAACGTATAGCTAAGTATTTACACCCATAAGTTGGACCCTTTCAGATGATGTCTGCAATTTCTTCGCCAAACGGCACCAAATTAAATACTTTGAGTCGGTCATGTTAACCTTCATTCAAATTATCCACGTTTGATGCTAAAAAAATCTAAGAAAAACGAAATTATGACATTTAAAACACATTTTTTTACCGAAAGCTTCTACCTACTACTTTCTTGTCATAACGAAAATAACAGCGAATGCCTTCCATCTCATTGTAAATTACTTTCCAACTGGCCCGTGAAAATTACTTCATGTAGACGTTTATGTTAAATGCCATTGGGATGATACAGTTTTCATTTTGCTTTTCAATTAACGTGTGTATTTTTCTTCTCCTGTACGCCTATAAATGATGTTCCAACGGGTAATTTGTAAGATACAATACAAATTCTCGACGTACGCACTAAATTTTTGTTTCAAGTGTGGGAAATGTTTACCTGAAATTTAGCCACGAGTTTTTTTTTCGTTAGTTTTCTGAAAAGAATTTCTGATAAAGGCTTATAATCATTCGTTGCACAAGCAGCAAACAACAACTAATTTTAAAATTATTCTGTGCCAGCTGCAGATAACTGACCATGCATAATTTTCGATGGTGTCGTCACTGTTGTTAAATACATTTGAGTGCCATTGTCTACAATGTCCTCGCAGTCGATGAGACTCAAGAGTGATCGTCGCCATCTTGAATTTTTGTAGTTTGTGTCATAACATTTCTTCTGGGTAAATTTCTGCAACATTATCCTAACTACAGAATATAATAGTCTACCTATTAAGGGAATTTTAGACATCAATAAATTTTTGTTAGCTGTTACTGTCGTTACAGAAGGAATTACAGTTAAGAAAGAAATAAGAATTTTTGTAAAACCAGTAACGGCAAAAAAAAAAAAACATTACGAAGGCTAAAATTCTCTTAATATGTATTCTACTTCATAGTTAGGTCAAAGTTGCATAAATCTAGAGAAAAAAAATTATGACACAAAAAAAATTAAGATGGCGACTATAACTTACTTTAAAGCGCACTTTTCTTCACTTCAGTTCTCGGTTGCAGTCGGCTATTAAATTATTTTAATTTAAGCTCTGTTAAAATTCTGAGAAGAAAAGTATAACATTTTCGATTACAGCTCTATTGCTGTTTACCTTGCGTTACAGTAGGCCTACAGGGATTACAATTGAACGGTTAACTTGCATTTTAGGTTCAATTATTCTAGCAATTTGTTTATATTCTTAATTTGCTGGACTGCTTGTAGCGTTAAAACACAATAAAAATTTAACTGCCACGTCTGCATTGCAGCGCACGGTAAACAGAATTTGCGCTTTGGCAGCAAATTTTGCATTTTTCTCGTCGGAATCCCAAAAACAGCGAAAATAAAAAAATAATCCAATATGAAGATAGTTGCCGAACCGTAATGGCGATTGCTTCTTGCTAAGTAAATTACTAGCATTTTTTTTTAACACGTGACATATAAACGAATATATTTTGTGTATGTTATCAAAAGCGGTCGGATCTCGATTTCCCGGGACTATTATTTCCCTTAAGGCTCGGTTTCAGTCGCCATATTAAATTTTATTAATTTTAGTTATTTTTTAATTTTAAAAAGGAAAATTGTTAAATGTGCGATTATACCTCAAATTCGATTTACATTTCGCTGCAGTACAAACTTGCGATTTAGTTGTTAACTTATAATTATGCCGCAATATGCGTGGCAATTTTTTTTGTATTAATAATTTGGCCGACAGACTGGAACTTACTCTACATTACTAGATTTATTGCCATGTTTGTACTGCAGTACGAAGTAGATATAATTCGCCGTATAGTCGCCGATTTAACTTTTTTCTTCTCAAAATTCCAAAAAGCACTAACTGATAAAATTCAATATGGCGACTGAAAACGAGAATTAGTAATCTGTTCACAAAAAAATATCCTTTATATTTTCTTATTGATTTCGCTTAAGTAGTTAACTTACAAATTTTATCAGTACGGTTCATTTCCGTTCTGTGTAAACAAGAAATATCGCCTTAATTATCTAGTTCCTCTATCTCCATCGAACCTGGCTGTGCCTAGGACAGCATGTATTACTACACTGTTGTCAAAAGTGGAATGGAGGTTTTCTATTAATAATAATAATGCAGTTAATTAGTTTTATATTAGGTTAGCTAGATAACGTAACATTACCTATTTACCCAGTTAAGAGGGCGTGGTACATAATTCAACGCTAAAAGCATTAATATATAACTGTAGGTTTCTTGAAGCCAGTTTGTGAAAATTAAACAACAGCAATCCTAGACAAACGTTTTAGTCAACGTATTGGACAAAATAGTTTCCAGTGTTACGAGCTTCTGAGGCACGATCTCTGACGCCGGAACCTCACGCATTTAACTGCGGCGCAGGATATCCCGCGTAACGGATTAGTATTTTTGGATAAATATTTACTAATAAAGTTGGCATATACCATTATCTAGGATTGTCATTGAGAATTTTATCCATATTGGCTTAGAAAAAGAAACGTAGAAATCAATTTATGTTATCAGCGTTTATTTATCTACCACGCACTCTTAACATGAATTTATAGTGATTTAATCTGTAAATGATGACATTAAAATGGCTGCTGTTGTGGTAGAACTGTGTGCACTAGTAGAAGTGCTAAGTGATAGTGTAAATAGTCAAATTAGCAGTCTGGAGGACGGTGTAAATTGTCAGAATAGTAATGTCGAAAGTGACAGTAGTGTAAATAAAACTTGTAAATAGCCAAATAAATAGTGTAAATGACAATGTGATCAACTAAAATGGTAATGTAAGGGAAATAGTGGACAGGAAATAGACAGTGTCAACAAAAACGTGGACAGAAAAATTAGCTGTATTAGTGATATGGCGGATCAGAAATGTAACAGTGGTAACGAAAGGATGGAAATTATCGTGAGTAAATAGGAATAGTAAACGAGTGTACTAAAGAAAGATTGGCTACAGTTTCTCCAGAGTCACAAAGTTGGACGCAGTGTGACGAACGCAGGACTGTCAACCAGTACAGCTGCAGAAGATAGTGGCGACGTTAACCAGCCAACCATTGCCAACATAACACAGCCAGAGTACACCAAGCTGCCCATTAGTGCTGGTTTCAGTTCTCCAGGTGTCGGGAAGAGGGTCACAATTAATGCCATGCCGTCATGTTCCTGTTGTTATTGCGGTAGTAGCTTTTTAAAAAGATTAAAACGAAAGTCTGTTTGGCAGTTTTGTTGAAGATGGTTTTTGTCGCGACAGCAATTTTTCCAAACCTAAAACTATATGGTTTCGACAAAAATATTAATGAACTAGTAATTCGTTAGTTGCATAATTAGCTAAAACCATAATATTGACTGCCTTGGAAAAATCAGCCAACATGTAGAAGACGATTTTAAACAAAACTGCAAAACAGGGTTTTGATATCTTCTATGGTTCAGGCAAAGATATTTATATTATTAAAAAAAGTATAGACACAAAAGCGTGGCTTTAGGCCCGCCCCTTACGATGTTCAGACCCCTTGGCGGAATACCGGCATCAGTTCGAGATCATTGCTACCTTAAATGCTCAACATATTGTTTATATCTTGAGACACAACTTACACCATAATTTAAATTAGGCCTAGTTTCACACGCCTTAAATGTTAGTAGTAGAGAATAGCCGAAGTCGGAACACAACCTTCAAGCTGTGGATCAGTCCAACAACTTGAATTAAGTTGTGGCGGCCATTTTGTCATGTCATATATCAAGCCGTACGTTACGTCACATGTTAAGCCATATGTTATGTCTTACATTGTATCATATGTTATACCATACATTATGTCATATATGAAGCCTAATATTATGCCATATGTTATGTCATACATTATATCATATGTTATGCCATGCATTATGTCATATATGAAGTTTTAATATTATGCCATATGTTATGTCATGTTTAATATGTTATGACATGTGTCATATCATGTCATGTCACATTATATTGTCCATATTGTTTTCAGTAGTCACTTGCTAAGTGGAATTTATTTTCCCTCAGGAGGGTACTTTTCCCTTCGAAATTTCCCTTAGTCGTCGTCTGCTAGGGGTCATGTTTGTTTACACAGGGGGTAGGTAGGTGGCGCTGGTGTCGCACATAATTTCCATCGTTGGAAACTAGGCAGCGCTGGTATCTCACATGTTTTACATTGTTCGCTGCTAGGTGGCGCTGCATTCGGCATCCGCAATGTTTGTCCCTGGATGGATGCAGCCATTTTTTTACAATCATCATTGTCTGCCAGAGTGCTCTAGTGTCGTTGTAGCTGTTTAGGGTGAATTTGTGTGTGTGTGTTAGTAAATTAAAGAATGGCCCTTATCATTTTATTTTCGTAATAAGTTAAACAATTTGGTTCTATATGTGTTGGTTTCGAACTTGCAACGTTTGTGTTACAAGACATGTGCCCTAGCTCTTTGAGCTACGAGTGCATTGGCAGGTCTAGATTGAATAGTGTATATACAAAAATAACTTTTGTAGCAGGTTAATGTTCGTGTTTAATTTATTTTTATATAAATTTTTAGCGCACCAATGTATCATTAATTTTATAAACACAACATTTTTTAAATTTTATTCACTACATCTGCCCTATGAAACCTCAAAGTGGGCAATTGAATCACTTGGACACAAGCTTCAGGCTGAGGAGCAGTGGAGCAACCAGTGACATCAAAGTCCCCCAGTTAAATGCACATACGAAACCTCCAAGCTGGCAATTAAATTATTTTTGTATGATTAAAAAATCCTTAAATAAATGAATGCCCGGAGCCTCAAACCTGGCGATTGAATCATTGGAACGTTTCATTATTTTGCCTTGCAGAAGCATTCCAAGAGAAGTTTTGAAAGTTAACCTATAACTCCCTTGCAATGATTTTGCATGACAAATAAATTAAATATTCCATTATTATTTATGTAAAGCAGCTTACGAAGGATAATTCTATGCTTGTCAAAGAGAAAATTTTGATAATACAATTTGAATTAGTGTTATGGCTCAAAAACTGAAAATACAATAACATTGTCTAACACTCCTCTTTAAGAGCACAATGGACAGAAAATTTAATTTTTTTTGTTTGTTCCCTTAGCATCTGTCCAAATCATTCCACTCATATGTCCCACCTATTCCTTTTTTATCGAAAGTTTGCCATCACGAGCATAAGATCCCGTTTTAAGGGGCAGCTCATATTCAGCAGTGTGACATACTTGGTAGAAAGAGGAGGAACATTTGAATATAATAGATGTTTTGGAAAATACTGTTCGTAGCTAGTTCACAATTTCCTTAGAAAAAATTACTATGGCCACTCGTAACCTGCCAGAAAGTGTGAACCGATTTTCCATTAAATGTATGTAAAATATGTATATACACTGCAAATAAACAAAATTAACGATCAGTGAATTATTACACTAAAGGTAGTATAATATTTACAAATTACTTTAGTAGTACTCAAAATGTGTATTAAAATTATTTCAATAATTAAAATTTTATTTGTACACAAAAATAAATACAAAAACAAAATTATTTTTCATTAGTTCAGTGCGAAAATATCTGTGTAAATGTAACAAATAGTTCATTGCTATAAGCCAGTCGGTAGAACAAGGTGCATTCGCGCGCCATCTGTTATCACGCCGAGATGCGACGGTTCAATGAGGAAAACACCGCACCATAGGACTATTCTGTCAGACGAGGAAAAGTACCGCGCGAAGTTATCGCCTTGCTTCCTGTTGTAGTTAGAGTGTAGAGATGAATGTAAGTTCTCTAGGAATGAAAGACAGACTTTCTGTACACAATATATAATTATGAGACAGCTGAAGCAAGTCTTTAGACAGCGTCATGATTTCATTTCTAATATTGCAATTATTTCTGAAGAACCTCAGTCAATAATTTTTTCAATCTCATCTCTTATTTCGAACACGATATTTTTCAGTTTATCTGTTTGTATTGGAAAAAAATTATGGATAATTCGGTTCGGAATAAATTATTTCACCAAAAGAAACAAACACCTGGTTTAAATGAAGCAATAATACTAGTTTCTCGATGATTCTATTCATCGTGTTTCAAAACCATGTCATTTGCTAAATTACAATTTATATTAATTGTTTCAAATGAAGTAATTTTAGGAATTGTATCAGCCTGATGAAGTTTATTTTTTCTAAGCCTATATTTTGTGTAAAACCTAAAATTTTGCCAAAATAGTCTGATCTATCAAACAACATATCATAAAAACATTATATTTTTACTCTGTTTGTTATCTTATCTGATTTGATTGATATATTGTTTTCTATCTCGCCAGCTTACACCTTGTTAAACGGAGAAAGAGTTTTTATATATTTTCCTAGTTTTTCCATTTCCAAATTATGCGTACGTTATTCTCTTAATTCTTGATCCTTCTTTTTGTCTTTAATTACAGTGTTAGCAACAGCTTATTCACCGCCATCTAATTCTACTAATGTGCTTAATACCCCAAAAATAGTGGTAAAATTCACCTTTATGAACTATTAAACCATTACTAGTTTCATCTCTTTTAACATTTTCTTATGTTGTGGTAGGCCTATATAAATAGTAAGAGACTTTCCTTTACCATTTTTAATCTTCTTATTTTTACGATCAAGTTTTTCTTTCGTTAAAAAAATCAATATTTAAACTCATAAGTTCCTCATTAGAAATTTGTAAGAGAGTTTTCTTAACCTTAATTTATGCATTAAACAATTAAGCAAAATAATGTATTAAATTTTAATAATGTTTTGTTTTTAGTCCACAACCAAGTTTACGCTTAATATGCATAGCTGATCCTGTAACACCAGCCCATAATATTTCGTTTAAATCTGCATCTGGAGCAAAAACTCTTTATTTTCTAATTCTGCATCAGTAATATGTCTTTCAGATAAATCTTTATGACGATTAGCTATATCATGTTCTATTGCTCTAGCATCTAAAGTATTTATTTGTTTACATCTCTTTCTAATCGTTCTCTAAGCCTAATTCCAGGACCTAAAAACTGATATCTTGATGCATGTAATTCTAATGGTAATGAAGTAATTATGATATTCAGTAATCCTTTTCCGTGATGTTTAGATTCCCTAAAAGATGGTGGCATTGTGTATAATAATCTTATAAGTTATGGAATTCCTTTAGGATTGTTTGCAACAAAATCCCTAAATTTATTTTTCAACGTATACATTATTCCATATTTTTCAATGTAATAATTTTTATTTCCAGCATTTTCTTCATCGTACATAACTAAAAGTCGATCAATAAGTTTTCTAACATAATCCATCAATATATATTCTTTTTGGGGGGTTGTATAATTTTTAAACCTTTTCCTTATTTTGGTGTAGCACGTTTCTGTTTAATCGATTCGTAAGTTGGTTTAACTATAATTCTCCATTTGTCACCGGTGCTAGAGTTTGGCGTTCCAGAATTTGGATAATTTCTTGAAATTTTGATATTCAGCATCAATATTGTCACTTTCTAAAACATCCTTACATTATAACAATTTCAACAGACCATCAATTAGAATATATTGTCCACCTTTAATGAAATGTTTTTCATCGTTAAATGTTACTTCACTATCAGTAATATATATTTTACTTCCATCAGGCCTTAATCCAAAAATATAATCGTTACAATATTTGAAAAATTCTGTTATTTTCTTGCCAATAAATGTTGTTCTGTAGTTAGTTGATGATTGCGTACTATATCCTTTGATAAATGCTTAAATGCTTCATCAGTGTGTTCATCATTAAACAGTTCCCTTTCAAATATGTTTCTGAAGGTGTTGTTGGATAATCTAAAATTTGTTTCACAACTGCTGGAATACGTGTATTAATTAAATTCTTATCCTCATTTGTAACTCTACCTATTTTTTTTTTTTACCTAAATTATCAGTTACACCAATCATTGGTTGTTCTTGTTTTTAATTTTTTCATAACACACTTTGTAATGTTATTTGAAATCTTTAAATGTTTTAATCAGCTGTCGTCTTCTTAATAAATTTTTCTAGCTTGTTTTTTCTGTTATCATTTATAAAGAATAAAAAATTAACATTAAAATATTTTAATTTTCAAACGGGTGTTCAAACACAACAAACTGGTGTTCAAATACCTCAAACGGGTGTTCAGACAGCTCAACTTGTTTATATTAGATGGTATGTTGTCTCAAATGTAAAAAAAAAAAAAAAAAAAAACTACTCCAAGTGCTAATATTTCTCATAAGCAAACAAAAAATGGAAAAACTGTAATTAAATGTATTTGTATTAATTGTGGTACTAAATAGCAATGATTATAGGTGGGAATTATTTGACCACGCCAAATCAAGCAACCTACAGTTGCAAAATTAAA
>PNEQ01089721.1:20650-41168 GCA_003012365.1 Medauroidea extradentata
AAATTTACATGTGCAGTACCAGTTAAGGATAAATCGGCGGAAAATGTTACATTAGCATTTAAATGTATAATGAACTGTCGACAAGTTAAGCATCTCAAACTGGTAATTGTAGAGAATTTTATAACACAATATTTCAAACATTAATGAGTGATTGTAATATAAAACAGTATTCTACATTTACTGATAAGAAACCTATTGTTGTTGAGAGATTTAATCGAACATAGAAGGAGAAAGTGTGGAAAATGTTCACTGTACGAGGAAACTATAAATGTATTGATATTTTACCAAAATTAACAAGTGATTACAATAACACAATTCATAGAACAATCAAAATGAAGCCAGTTGATGTAAATAAAAATAATGAAGCCTCTATTCTGGCTAATGTGTACAGTAATAAAATATCTTCTAAATTAAAATGTGCTATTGGAGATAAAGTTCGTATAAATGAAGCTAAAAATTATTTGAAATATGCTATACAGCAAATTGATCAACTGAAATATTAGAAATATCTGAAGTATTGCACACAAATCCAAAATCATAAAGAATTAAAGATTTGCAAAATGAACCAACTAAAGGTATGTTATATGAACAAGAACTTCATAAAACTAAATATGATAACTATTTCTTAGTGTAAAATACTTTGCGAAAGAAAGGAGACAAAGTTTTATTTAACTGGTTAGGTTTTGATAGCAGACATAATTCATCGATAAATAAATACAATATTGTTGCACAATTATTTTAATATACATACATTCTTTATACATACAGTTTTATATATTTTTTCTATGCAAATGAGTGTAAAAATCATTGAGAGCTACGAACGTCTGACGTTTTCATCAGCTGATCAAACTAAAAATAATTAAAATGAATACTATAAGAGAATAGACTTTGACATACCAATTGGTGATGCTTTTTCTCATTCGAATGAAGCTTATGCATATTTTGTATTTAACATATCTAAATGAGATAAAAATGAGGATTATGATAAAGATTCAACTATTGATCTTTGTGAGAACTTCTATCCATTCCTAATTTAAAAAATTGAAATTTCTAAAAATTAAAATGTTATTGAGAGTAGTGACAATCCTGGAATAACTTCATCTGTGTTGAAATCGTTGTTAAGCTCAATTTCATAATCAGGGTATGCACAGTTATCTATGGTTGAAAAAGTTTATGGGTTTGAAATTTTTTTCCCCTTAGAGCTGATAAAAATAATGAAATTGCATATCCGCTAAAATATTTGCTTGGATATATTAGAGATTGCAATGACATTTATAGGAAAGGACGTTAAAAAATTTCATTTATTCGGGGTTCTAATAATGATGTTTGTATCTGTAGGCAACATAGACATAAAGCTGATGGAACTAATGACCCTAAAACTGTTCCTGATGCTGGTAAAACTATTTTTAAGAAAATGGAAAATTGGTGGCCAATTGTTGAGTGTGGCCATAATTATGGAGATGAAATTAAAGCTAAATTGTACAAAAAATCGAAAATTCCAATTTCTTTTAGTGTCTTGAAAATGTTGTTCCTACTGGTTCAAATACATTTCAGGATGGTATAAAGGATCAACTTAATTCTGTACAGTTTTACATCCCTGATTATGTAATGGTAGACTTTGAAATTAATAGAAAAGAAGATCCAGAACAAGATAAACATTTGATCACTGCAATGTTATAAATATTTATATTAAAATGGGGGAAATGAATAATTTTCAAAAGAGAATTGAAATCTAGACAAAGAAATTAATATATCTGATCAAATGTAAATTGCTTACAAAAATTTTAGAAATTCAGAAACTAAATTTGATACTTCTTATCGTAATAACGAAATGCACTTTAACCCTAATAAATTTGACTATGAAAGAGCACCATATGTTATTGATTGTTCACATAGAAAAATTTATATTGTTAAGGATATAGCTAATATTAAATTTTCTGTTGATTACACTAAACCAATAGTTGCTACAAGAATTTGTTATATGGTAATAATTAAAGATTTCTTATGTATAATGTTAGAAGTGAGAGAATCATGGAATAAATTTTGTAAGTTATTATTATTGTTTTACATATTTTAATATATTATATTTTAAAATTTTATTATTTATTATAATATTATTTTATTCCTTTTTAATTAGACGCAGTCTAGACTGCTTTAGATGTCGCTTGGTAATGACTCCACGGTAATGTATCAATACAATTTTCACCAATATATATTTTATCATGTTCAGGGCATAATGCTCTTTTTCTAAATTCAATTGAAAATAAATTACGTATTTTCCTTCTTATTAGATTCATATTTTTACACAATATTTCTTTTTCGAATCAACAATTTCTATAATCATCAAATGTTGTCTTATTTTTAACTACATAATTTTTTATACATTTTGCTCTTTCTTAACATTACCTTCAACATTAATAGCATACAATTTAAATTTCAGTCAAATAAATTCTTCCGTTGTATTTCCATTATTTTCATCATTCATTTTACCAATATCTTTTTTGCTAATTAGTTGTATATTGTATCTACTATCTTTTTCAAAATCTGAAGTATCAAAATGTTGAATCATATATTTAATATCTTCATAAAATTAATATGTTTTTGCATAATGAATTAAATAATCAGTATCTGCATGACATTATTCAATGTTTTATCCATATTTTGGAAGTTTTTGATAAATCTAATATAGACATTCCAGCGTAAATTAGTTTATTGAAAGGTAATTTTGTTTTTCGCATATGAATTGCAGCTAAAGATTCGGAAACTATAGTTCCGTCTTTAATAAATGGTTTTGTAATTAATTTATTTTCCTGTCTATAGTTGGTACATAGTCAGATATCGACTCTGTTTCTAATAATTATTTTCCATTGTTTTTACAAAGGCTGAATTATTCATTAACTATAAAAACCTTTTTCGAAATTGTTTTTGGAATTTGTTCTATTTTCTGTATTTAAATCAATGTCGTACTCTATGTACTACTTTCAATTTCATTTCTAAATTTAAATATTGTTTAAAATTGATATAAAGTAATACATCATTTTCTTTTTCACATAAATAAATTAACATTTTTTTAACCTGTTGGTATTTTATTTTCTGGAGCAAGAGGCAAATCTTTATGCAAATCATGTAAATCTTTGAGATATTCTAAATCAACCTTTAACATATTTCCATAGTTTAAATTGTTCTCCACATTCAAAATATATTTACTCCAATAAACTGGAACGTTAAAGTTTTCAATTTACCCATTTAATATCTCCATAAGATAAATATGGTGTCATCGCCCAACCGTATAAACTACTTTTATCTACATATTCAAAATTAGAATTTTCAATGTTAGGGTCATAATTTTCCATATATTTATTATTGGCTTTAGAATAATGTTTACCTCGCTGGGAGATTCCACCCTTAGTTCCTTTTCCAATCATTAATACTTTGTCGTAATCTGTTAATACAATTCAATTTTTGTATGTTTTAACATACAATTCCAGGCCAATGTTGGGCTGGGGCTGTAAAATACCAAGAAGGACCTAATTTATAAGTTTCTATACAAACATCTCTAAAATTATCAAATTGGCCTATATCAGCTAATAGTAATACATCACTTTTGTTGTATAATTCTGTATATTCACCTAGATTTTTAACATTAAATTTATTCCAAACTTTTGGAACAAATTTGTAATTTTCGTCGGAAATATCAGTTTTATTTAGATTGTTGTGAAATTTTTCTTCAGATAGCATTTCAGTTTCTTTAAATTTTTTTCAGAATCCATATGATCGTATGGATATACGCCTTTTTCAGTAACTGAATCAAATTTTCCACTCTCGAATATTTAATTGTTTCTCTAAATTGTTCTTTAGTAAAAGTTTTAGAAAGTTAAAAATACTGGAGGCCATAAATTTAAATGAATCAGTAAATCTTATTTGTATACCATCACTTACATGTTTTGTGAAATATATAAATTTTTCTTCACTGTTTGAAAGTAAATCAGTACAATTTTAATTTTCGTGTTTACCAAATGTTTTATAAATAAATGGGTATCATAGCCTGACAAATTATGGGTATAAACAGGTACAAAATTTGGAATTTGATAATTTATATTACAATTTTTATTGGCTGCACCTCTAAATTTTCCAGTTAAATGACAGTGATCCATTACTGAATGAATGATTGGTTTCTCATCATCGTTAAAAGTAATTAATGGTTTTCACAAATATGACAGTGTGTTGCTGCTGAATATTTCTTTCATTCTTCATCTGTTAGTTAAATTATTGGTACTAATCTTCTGTATATATTTTAAATATTATTTTACTCTTCAATTAACATTTTTACAAAAACACTTGATGCAGTTTTTACCTTTATAAAATACTGGAGGTTTATAATCATCATTTTCATATTTTACATAATGAGAGAAACTTATTGTTTCGTGCTTTTGATAATATTTTTATATGTAATTTTTTTCAGCATTTAGCTTACAAATATTTAATAAATATTCGAAACCAGCATATATAGTAAATGGTACTCTTAAAGAATGCTTACAATGTTTTATTTGTAATTTATTATTATATTCGTTTGGTAGTTCTACCCAAACGCTGTCATATTCTTTACAATCTTTTCCATGACCATTTAATTTATCTTGAGAGTAAAAAATGTTGTGAACATCTATCACAAAGAAATTTTTTCCCATGATTTTTTTTATATTTGAGAACCAATTAACATAGAAAGACTTTTTACCCATCAACTGTGGTCATTATTTTCGTTTTTAATGTATGAATGATTAACATGTCTACCTGTTTTAATTTCTGTAATAGTTAATGGCTGAAATATATATTCTGCTTGATGTTTGATTTTTTCTTTTTATTATTAGCGACTTCTGCGTTACTATCCAAATAATTAAATAAAATTTCTTCTTCGTTTACCTTGTTTTTTTTTTCTTCATCTTTTACCGTAATTTTTAATAGCATGTACATTAATAGAAATTCCAGTACCTTTTTTTTTTTTCAAAAAATTTATTTTATATAATTACATTGGAAATTCTAAACCTGTGTGTTGTTAAATTCTTGCTGAAATTCAATATAATTTTTTATTCTTTCTTGATGATATTTTGCAGGATGAAGACCTGATAAAACATACAATAAGAAACATGTTTTATTTTTAATTCTAACATTAATATTAGCTTATTTGAATTTAAATTTTTTTTTGTGGTTAATTAACACATGAACTGTCATTTACTAGATCGTATCCATGTATTGTTAATTAATTATAAATTATATATTGTATTTAGTACCCATTTGGATCCTATTACTTCAAAATCAGACATTTATCTTAATATTTTTGAAGTACTTACGTCATAATGTTCTTCTAAATCAGTGGTTCTTAAAATAATTTCATTATTAGTTTTAAGAGACGTTTGGTGATATTCTTCATTCTCACCAGATCATCTTTTATACTGAGCAGAAAACTGTAAGTTTACTATTAAATTATTTTTCTTAACTTCTTCTTTAATTTTGTTTATTACAATTTGTTTTATAGCTTTAATAAATTCGCTGGGGTCTATTTCTTCAACTATAAAATTAATGTAATAAGTTTTTAATCCCCCTTGAAATGCTGTTTCTACCTCCTGTATTCCATAATCGTCTATCGCGTCAATTTTTTATTTTTTGTTGCTTTTATATGTATTTTACTTCTTTCGTAATTTTCTTATAAACTGTATTGTTTTTTCCCCCCACAATATTCACATTTCACTATAACATTTTGCGTTTAGTTTTTGGTTCATATTTTGAATTATCTTTTTCAACTAATGGAGGCTTCCCATTACGAATTCTAGTTTTTTCATGACTTTTTATATTTTTTGTTTGTACTCAACATTGCATTTGTTTCACGTGGTTATTTTATTCCGTCTTTTAAAAATACCATTTTAAAATTTATGTTCATCCCAAACATTAGCATTTATATTTTGCATATTTGCTTTTGACATGAACTCGTCACTCATTTTTGGATCCATTTATTACAAAAAATATATGTTTTTCTTACTTTTGTACCTTCACCGGATTTATAAAAATAAAGAAATACAAAAATAAAAATGAGATCTTAATTTCAAAATTATAAATAGAAACAAAATAACCTAGAAAGAAAATAGAGGCAAGGTTGAATGTGTTAAACGAAAATAATAATAAGAATAATAATTTGAAAACATTTCAGAACTTACAATGGACAAACCATAGTTAGTAAATAAAGCTAAAATAATAGACACAAATATTGGACGTCGAGATTCATTAGAAATAAAAGATATGAAAGTTTTTCTTTACCAGATAGATATGTTCTAAAATTTATTAATCGAGTTTAAGAAGATATTAACAGTGGTTATATAAATAATACTAATGAAGGAACGAAAAATATGTGGTCCTGGGAAAAAATTTAATTCGATTAGATTTGAAAAAAAAATGCTTCTTAATTAATATTTATTTTTTAAATGTTTTAACTTTATTTTTTACAGTTATTTTTCACTCCTGAAAATTTAACAACACGATTTATTTCCCCTTAATTTTGTAAAAATGTCTTGATAAGAAATTGTGAACTAATTGCCAGAATATTTTGTCAACTTTAGGGAATTATTTTTCGGTGCAATTTTGAGCATAAAAATCTGTCATTGCCCACGAACCTACAAACCTTATCTATTAGTGTGTGTGGCTAAACAGTAAAAATAATTGAATAGGAAGTTACTCTTAACACAATCGCGACGCGGGTTTACTCACAAATCGTAGATTGACGGAATAACGGAAAACACTGCTACAAATCGGCACTCTACGATAGAAAACATGACGTCTTCTTTTCCTCGGAATTTCAGCCCACGTAACAGCAAATTCCTGCGCCGACCATAAATTCTGCAGTCTAAGTCACGCCGTTCTTAGTAAGTTGTCGTTGCGAGACGATTTTTTTTTTTTTTTTATACTGTTCCCGGAAGCACTCCATCGTGTTGTCGGGCGCCAGCGACTTCTATTAGCGTCGAGCCTCCGGTCTCGAAGAACCGGGTCTTAGTCGACTGATCGATCACGTGTCGATATTTGTCACACCTCCTCTCCCACACCTAACCCCCACCACCCTTCTTCGTCACTTTATTCTTCCGTCCCGCCATTTTTCTCGCCGGTGACAACTTGACGGATGAGGGTTTGAGAAAGACGCGTGGAGAACAGGCGCCAGAAGAAAAACCAGAAAATAGTGGAGAGGGGAATAGCGGTCGAAGCAGGGACCGTGGTGGAGGGGAGAATGCAAAACCTGCTCCTTAACTCCATTTAAGGGTTTCTCCGTTTTCACCTCATGTGGTGGAGGAAGAGGTGTTATCGACCTATCCTCCTCTCCGTAGTCATTTCTTTCTCTTTCGCTGTTTTTTCGCCGTTTAAGGTCGTCGGTAAAAATATGTTTAGGAGTAGGCCTTTTCCGTTCTCAGATCTGCCAGGCTGTCACAAGGATACAAGATAATGTTGCCTTTCTTGTTACCACTTTCCCTCGCTGTCGAGTGATTAAATCACTTCTTATGTAGTACTCTCCGGTCTTGAAGAGTCTGTGGGTTTTACAAGCCCGCTTGAAGCACTGGAGTTCACTAATTTTTGTATCTATGAAAAAAGTAATTAAGTAAGGAGACCCTATGAGTGATGCAAACAGGCGTATTTCTTGATAACCTTTTTTATGCAAGATACGTACAAAGTTTAAAATAAAAAAAGCAAAATTGTGTGCATATTCAGTAGCATATTGGTCCTGTTTAAAAAAAAAAAAAGACGTGGTATATTACTGTGAAAGCGTGAGTAATAGCCTTATAGTATATGTAGGCCTACTTGTTGCAGGTAATAGTGAAATTTGATACATGATTTATTTTAATTTGAAAGTTATTTATTTATTAAGTAACTGACGAAATAGTTTAAGTGTAGTTACTTAAAAAAATATAATTGGTTGACGCACTAGGATTCGGTCCTACATTCTGCCGCTGGACGACACGTGCCTTACCTTATTACACTGTAAATTCTGTGTACTAGTTAGATTTTTTTCGTGTATAGTTCTGATAAATATTTATTTCAAAAGTTTTACAACTAATTAAAATGAGTATTTACTATATTCTATCCAAATTCATAATATCAGAAAATGTTGTGTGCGTTTAACTTTATAAATATGGTACACTGCGCAGTTTTCTTAAGCATTTTTATTCACAAAGAATATTCTTGTAACTACACAAACAAATAATTTTGCAAATAAAACACTTTGTTATTTTACAAAGTCTTGTAACTATACAACGATTGCCTTGTATAGCTGTCCTGACTAACGTTTCGACCACTTGATACAGTGGATAACGCATCTGGATGCTGGGCTAAGGGTCCCATGTTAGATTCCCGGCCGGGGAGGTGACATTTAAGGGCGTCTCTAAATGGTGGAAATCATAATTTTATATTTGCACGAAATTGTGTTAGTTTTGTTGACGTTCCATGGGGGTACATTTGCCTCTTCCAAAAAAAAATATAAAAAATTAACGTAACCAGTTTTCCCATAATAGCACTTCAAAGTAAAAAAATTGAATGTATTTAGTTCTTATGAGCCGTATAAACCGCGGAACATAAATAAATTAATAAAAATGTTACACTGAAACTATATGTCACATGCTACTGCTTGTCATGTTTTAAAATCCATTAGGGCCTACATAATATTTTAGTATTAAAAAAAACAATAAAAGAAGCGACACAATTCAATAGTTCACTGACCACGAAAGAGCTGCAGACGTACGTGTAAGGCGTTGAAACAAAGTTGTGCAAATATTTTTCATCAAAATACAGTTTCTCTATTCATAGTGTTATAACAAACAAACTAGAATTTAATTGGTTACGTGATTAAAAAACCTTTTGATATAAAATTGACTCGCTTGGTTTTGAAAGTGCGTTCGTCAGAGGAAACAAACTTGAGTAAATTGTGACTTATGTCCTTTCAGAAAACATCCTACATTTTGCATGCAAATAATTAACAGTTAAAAATCATTGACCGATGTTGTCACACCAATCGTTAGGTTTATGTCTTGTGAACAGAGGAAAGAAAAATTATAATATGAACCCTCGAAATATTGACTGGTGCACTTTCAAACCAAAGCGATTAAAGTACACACAAGCAAAAATTATTTAGTATTACCAATACCTAAATAACTCAATTAATTTTGGTCCATAGTTGTAAGGACGCCTCTACCCAGATCAGGTTTTGTTTTGCAAGTTGGTAACTCATATACTATAGGGCATAAGAGTGAAATTGACCCGTAAAACTACTGCCTCACTAATCCCATAAGAAAGACATTAATAGTTGTTTTTTTTTTAATTCTGTCGTTCCGTTACAAAAATGGAACTTTAAGCAATGTCCCTATCATTGTATTGTCGAAATGATAACACATTCTGTCACGAATACATTTGTGAAATTATGTGTTGCAGTAGTAAAATAATTTAATTTGCACTGTGCTTGTAGCGAGATTGCTTCTTTAAGCTCGTAGGCTGACGTTCCACGTGATACATATAAACAACCTATAACAGATCAGAGGTGTGAGAATATGTACGAATTAAGTGCATTGCGGAAATTTTATTTGGTAAATTAGATACCGATTAATAGATAATCACAGTTGTAAAAATAATATTCCTTCAATTGCAATGTGGCTACGACTGATAGCAGAATTAAATATTTGATGACGTTGTGTCATCATCACTTCCAACAGACTAGATCCTAAAGATTCTTCAAGACTCAGTAAAGCCCCAGTAATATTAACGCTAATATAATTTAGTTTCCCGCACTAAATCCTTTATCTCGTCTACACAGTTTACACTTGGCGTGCGTAAGAATATATAGTTTTGGTTCGCTGTGTAGATGGGCGTGGCTGTCTCCACTCACACCAATGACAGTAACAATAAGAGACAGAGTCCATTATTTCAGCTAGCATAATTTCGTACAAATTTCAAAGGTTTAATTTAGCTACACATTATTGAGAAGGTTATCGTAGTGAATATATTGCTTTGCAAATTAGCGGTGTTGAATTTGTTGACGCAGGGGATTTCAAAACTTTTTTTTTTGTATTTAGTCTCAGTCTAGCTTGGATTACGTAGTACAAGTAGCGGTCTTGGATTTCCGCTAAAAAATTTCAGCAATACCTCTTTACGATGCCTTTTGTGTATATCTTCATGGCCAGCGAAAATATGTTTTTAAATCTCATTGTCTTGGAGTTCTTCCAGCAAATAAAATAGTTTTGGTTCCACAGTAATCTTGTTCTGATTGACTCAGTCAAATGATAGACATCTCTGCACAAATACACGCTGCAGGCGTGTACGTAAGGCATTTATTAAACATGCTGCTGCAAACATTTTTATAAGTAAATAATTATTTTAGGAATACAACCAAATACTATTAGGTCTGTTCCTTAGCTTAAAACATTCAGAAATATTAGAAATCGTTTGTTTAATTACGTACAAAATTGTATACATACATGACAGTGCATGTACTAATATAAATTATATACAATAGCAGGACATAAAAATAATTTAATTTCGAATTTCAACATAAAGTGCCCAAAAACTTTAATCGAAGCATATTCCAAAAAATAATTTGGGATGTACTCCAAGGTTTTCTGTTGGGTAGAAACCAATATGTTGACATCATAGGTTGAATAATTTCCAGAATAGTTTATTGCATAAATTATGTCGTGTTAGTCCTCACATTTTAATTTCGCAGAAGAGAGTGTCACCAGAAGCACATAATCCTTAACAGCAAGACTGAGGCGTTGATAGATGTGAGTGCTGAGCTTCTTTAAGACGATGTGCTTAAAATTAATCAAGACAAATGGAAACGTGCAGAAATCCGCTAGAAAGACGTCACACAGGGCTCAATGGAAACAACTAGAGAATGTTTTATTGTAGGGTGCTGAGGAGGAGGCAAGACAGAACGTCAGGGGAGGTGGTGGGGGGCCACATAGCGCCTCGCTTGTCCCCACCACCAGCCGCATACCTGAGCCTTGCCTTCTCCTCAACTGCTAAGTTACGCCATCAGCTCGTCGATCTTGGCCTCAACATCGGAAAATAATTCCTGGAACAAACCGTCTCAGTTACAGAAACTTTTGACACTGACCGAAATTAGACATCGCCGTCCTGAAATATGCAACATGTGAAAATCTCTGAGCCGAACACTCGCATAAGAGTAAACCTACTCCGATATTTTCACTGTTTTATTGGTGCAGATTTGTTTGTTTCACAATGTTTATTTAACTTTTCCAATTTTTTTTTTTGCTGTCTTACGCCATTTGACATACGAGTGTCGTCGAATTTACTAGACATTAGAAGCTGCAGATGTGTAACAACAAAATTAAAGTTTCAACATCCAACCTTATTGAAATGTTTTGTACATATGTTGGATTTTTTGCGTTTTTTAAATACCTAACGCATTCTGAAATTGCCATCTTTAACAGAAGGTCCGAGTCTTGTATGTGGCAATGCTGCATTGGGAAACTGCTGCCGGTCGCTCATTGACATGTCCTAATTTGCGAACCCGAATGCGACTTTGGTACATTTAAGACTCCGGCCATCTAATAATGGCGGCCATCGTTCAGTTCATGCAATAAATCATCCTTTTGTGTATAGGCCTACTTCTTTTTAATTTATGATGCAGCTATCCGTACACTTCGGTCTGACATTTGGAGAGATATCTTTTTAATTTTTATGAACAGGTTAGTTTATTGTACCTGCATACCGATCCAGTAAAAGCCTTTCCTTCCGTTTACACGTACTACTGTATGTAAGTAATTAGCGTAGTGAAATAATTTCATATCATACTGCATTTAAATTCATTTTGACGCTTAACATTTTTGTAATACATTCGTATTTTATTGTAATCCGGGTTTATACACGTGGTCCAACCGAAGATTTACATATTGTTACAAAATGATTATTTAAGTCTTTTTACGCATAATTTATAGTGTTTAGGTGGCTGTACTCAGAGGTAGGTACTTTGTACTTAAACTATTTAAGTGGTTAAATCAAAGGATGAGGGTTACGGTTAAATTAAATATGTTCATAATTGCGGTGGCTTTTCTCTACACAGTTTATTTAAAGAATAGGCTTACTACAAAGTTATATTACATAATTCAGATAGGAGGGGAGCGGCTGTTTAGTTAGTTATTTTTATACTCTACTATATGGCGTGTGACCTTTCGGACACAGACCTCACCGTTAGTTAGTTAGTTGGTCCATTGCGGGAAAACTTGACTATTTGCTGGTTTTCATCGTACAGTACGTTCAGCATACCAGAAAATTACTGGCTTTCGCTTGTGCTTGGAGCTGTTGTCCTATTTGACTGAGCCAATACAAATCCCGCTAAATTAATTTTTTGTGCCTATTATTGGTCTGCCGACAGCTACACTTTGTCAGACGTATAACATTCTATCATACATGTCGTAAGAAAAACTTTAGTGTTTTCAAGAGCATGTTGGCACCAAAAATTTTCGCGATATATCATCATCTCTACACATTAAGCATTCGAACAATGTGTGTTATGAATGATTTACGAATGTCGTGGGCCAATACAGATCACCGCATATAATTGTCTTAGAAACCCAATTTCCATTAGATGTACTGTTAAATGTTTGTTAATATTTCTGTCAACTTTTACTTTGGTAGTTAACACCTCTTCACCCCAGTTATCGGTACATATTCACACATACACACATATCTTTATGTATACTAATAAATAGGACCCTTGATTTTTACATAAATTAATTTGGCGTCAGTTTGTTTCAATTCGTTACGTGCGCATCTGCAGCTGCGCTTCGTGGTAATTGGCAGCATGTAGAGTTTTCAATCGTTTACCACAAAACTGAGCTGCAGGTGTGCATGTATGACATTCAAACAAAATGATGCAGACATGTATTCCCAAAATCAGGATTCTTTACTAATATAAATTTTAAATACATACATGTGTTGTAACATTTCGATACCCTCATGTGAAAACCTCGTATTTCCAAAATCTATTTTTTTTTACAGGGGAGGAAGTTTTTTGCTGGTTCCAGTCTAACGTTAAAGCCACGTGAGCTCTTATTTTTACTTAAATATAAAAAAACATGTCTGGAGATACATTTGTAAACCTCGTATCTCCAAAATGAGTTTTTTTTACAGGAGAAAGAGTTTTTCGCTTGTCACAATCCAATAATGGATTTGCGAGAGTTCGGATTTTTGCTTTTAAAACTTAAAGAAAAAAAAAAAAAACCTTACTGAAGATGCTTTTCGCAGTTGTTAAGGAATTTTTTTTTTTCGGGGTAGGATGTAATAATAAAACTAAAATCGAAAAAAAAAATTGGAGTTACGAGTTTTTCTCATGAGGGTATCGATTTCCAAAACTATCCAGAACCTACGCTCTTTTGGGCAGTCGGTAAGGTAAGTCGTGAACACAAATGATTGTTAGAGGCGATGGTTTCTGTAAGTAATTTCGCTCAAAGTCGAAAGTGTTGCGTAGTTAAGGCGGAACTTCCTACCACTTGTGGTTCCCGGGAAGGAGCGACGGCACCTCAGTACTCTGCACAGTATCCCCCCACCCTTCCCACATCCCGTCCTCAACACCCTCAATCCCCACCAACCACTTCACTCGCCCTCCTGAGAAACGTTTCAACGCCCCTTTCGATTATGAGCGCTTTATGCGTCGGCACGCTGTCACTCCGGTGCTTTGATGATTCATCAGCGAGGGTTGGTGGAAGGAGGGAGGGCTGGCAGGTGTCTTGTTTAGGAGAGGGGTTGGAGAAGGGGGTGGCAACTTCAGCGCTCCGTGCGGAGGGGACTGACACTAACTGCTATTACGGAGCCGTTTTCCCGCCGCGTAGATCCAATTATTGTCGTGGGATTGACGTGACGTCACGAAAGGAGAGGATTTGCGTGGTTTTTGAACCGAGGGAAGGAGTTGGGTGGGGGTAGGTAGAAATTTGTGGGATTGGGGTGAGGCAAGGTAAGTTATGGTGGAGAAAAGTGACTATAGTGATGAATTTTGAAGTTCTTGTGTGGCCTGGGCCAGTTTCGGAACGATTATAGAAACTAAACGATCGATAAACTATTATTATTGCTAAAAAAGTTTGCTAGCCTTTTATTCGGACTTAATTGTCTGGAAAAACTTTATTTTTTTCTTCTTACGCGACATTAGTTTTTGTTAGCTCTAAACCGTTTTGCAGTTTTCTCGAATATTGTATTATGTTATGGAGTCTTACTTTCTTCTCTGCAGTAATACTATTCATTAAATTTTATTTCCTTTAAGATACCGCCTACCTGCAAGTTAGAAACTCAGACGTGACGAAGCTATAAGGGCGACATTCAAGCGCGCATCAAATGCCACATCGCCACAATTGGCCAAGCGCTGAACTAGTATGTGAGATTCCCGAAGGTCCATTTTTACTATGTGATATTTAAGTAGTGAACATGTAATCTTATTGCTGAAATGTCTGTAGTAAAATGCAATACATTAATTAGAGTTTCTCATGGATATGGCTAGTTCGATATGGATGTATGGCAGCCTGAAAATAGACGTTTTCAGTTTTGTTGGAAGACTTCGAAACAGTTTGTTTATTCAAAATGGTGCCATAACAATGACATTCGGTCCTTGTTCGAGTTATTTCTTTTAGTACATTTGCACAATGACCGCGTAAACACATTTCAACAAATTTTAAGTGCGTGGTAGGACGGCGCTCGAAAACATTTAGCTATAAACCACCGTGATTGGTTTTTCTAGGAAAAATTTGGCCACCTTCAAATCTTAGGGGTGACTGCTCTTTGTAAAGGTCAAGAAATAATTCTCGCTGAGTTACTAGAAAGGAAGGATAACTTATTTAACCACACTAAAGTTATTCCCTTTGATCTTGAAATGTTTATAGCCAGTAAGTATGGCTGAAACACTGAAAATTTTTTGAAGGATAGACAAGAGATAATGATGCTGACGAATTTAAAACTCAGAATAAGGAAAAAAAAGTAAAGAGAGAAATCAAGACGTTTGTTGTCAAAGATCTGTGATGTCCGGTGCATTTCTTAAGGCTCGGTTTGAGTCCCGATATTGAATTTTATAATTTTTCGTTTTTTTTTTTTTATAATTCTGAGAAGACAAGTGTTTCATTAGCGACAATACCGCAAAATTGTATTTACTTTGAGCTTCAGTGAAAACATGGCGATTGAGCTGGTAACATCTAGTTAAGTCGCAATCAGTCGGGCAAATTGTGAATATAAAAAAATTTGCCTCGTACATTGCGGCATATATATACTTTGAAAGCTTAATCGTAATGCCTGTAGCGTAATGTAGCGGGAGGTATAAAGAATTCGCGGTACAATTGCATATTTAAAATTTCCCTTATAAGAATTTAACTAAAAGCGAAAAATCAAAACATTCTATATGTAGACTGGAACCCAGTCTTTAGGAGGCAGCCTGTCAATGACAACAATCAGTGTGCTAAACTTATGCAGACTCGTGTTTTTTTTTCCCCGAAAAGCAACTTTACCGCGGTGGGCGAGAGGTCAGACCTCTCGCTTCCCACCAATGCGATCCGGGTTCGATTCCCGGCGGGTTCGGTCCCCGGATTTTCGCACGTGGGAATCGTGCTGGACGATGTCGCTGGGTTTTCTCGAGGATCTCCCGTTTCATCTGCCTTTTCATTCCGGCGCTGCTCCATACTCACATCATGTCACCCCCATCAGCGTTAAAGACCTCGATGTTGAACGAATACCGAAATATCTCACCCACTCTCACTCATTAAAAATGTATTGTTTTCTGAACGTACGCCGTTGTTCATGATTTCTTGACCATTCTTGTGTCGACTGACGAAGTACAAATAACAGAAAAAAACTATCCCAGAGGAATTCGGTCAGACCAAGATGCAAATCTTGGAGTTCCGACTAGCTGTGTATGAAGCCTGAAGACGGGATTAGATTGCAATTCCCGAATGGATATTGTGTTGTCTTCTGTCACTTGTTTGTTGCCCACTGTCCACTTTTTTGTCTGATTACATCTTATTTTATATTGCAAATATGGTTTTCTATCTGTTCGTCATTTGTGACTGAGTGTTGTCGAAGTCTTACTGAATTCAATATTCAGAATTCTTGCTGTTAAACATATAAAATTTGCCGAAATCCTCTGGGATTGCTCTATTCTATGTTTTTTTTTTTTTTTTTTTTAAGTTTCTCGTACTTTTTCATTGAACAAAAATTCGGTTAACATAGCATGAGGAATGGCGTACGTCCACAAACCAATCCGTTCTTATTGTAAACTCACATTAAAGCAATCATTTAAAAATCTCATAATTTCTCATTGCCTTTTGACTAATATTTTATAATCATAACATTTGTATTTCATTAGAACTTAAAAATTTTCTGACATAAGAAACTAAGATCAGAGAGGTGTGTGAATTTCGCGGATTGATCACGCAGCAACTTAGATTTCTCAGTCCTATACATACACTGTCCACAGACATTGGTTTCTGACCATAGACTTGGGTAGCACGTTACACCCATAGGAATTACTGTGTTCTTTACAATTGGCTTGCGCTCGTCAAAGATGTGTCAAAACAGCCGCCATCCAATGTCAACAGTGCTATTGAAATGTTCTTTCTTGGTGTTCGATTTGATATAGACTATGTGATATTTGAATTATTTATGACAAACATTATGTGGATACATGTCATTGCCAGCAAATGTTGAGTGGCTGAAAAACCACTGCAACATTTAAGCTCGAGAAAATAAGCAACAAAAAAAGATCAACTCGCCATTTTCAAGTATCTTATTTG
Source organism: Medauroidea extradentata (assembly GCA_003012365.1). Taxonomy (NCBI): domain Eukaryota; kingdom Metazoa; phylum Arthropoda; class Insecta; order Phasmatodea; family Phasmatidae; genus Medauroidea; species Medauroidea extradentata. The sequence continues at coordinate 37,453 of PNEQ01089721.1, forward strand.
ATCCTTGCCTTTTTAATTTTTCGTTAACCTTTTTTTATTTTTTTTTGTATCGACTTGGTGTCCCTTTTTCGGAAAACTTGTGTTTGTTGACTTACAGACATTTCTGGTTTCCTTGTTTCTTCGATCTTTTGTTAGTCATTTTCTACTGTACTATCCTCAACTATGGGTTCACTGAGACTCAGTATCATTTCCCTAGCAATGGTGTAGGCAAAGGATAAACGTGTCCTATGTTATATACTAAGGATTTAAACTTCAGTACCAGAAATATGTCAAACATTTATGTTGTAACCTTATGTGTGATGCATGGGTCATTACCGAAACTACATATGTCTGCTCTCTGTTGGTAACCTGGTGAACTCTGTGCACAGAACCTTCCCAATTTTATGAAACCAGCAAAATGCTTTGTCACGATATCCTGGGGGAGTGTTAGAGAATTTTACTATTTCTTCAATTGTTGTGCCACGACATTTATTCAGATTGTATTATCAAAATTTTACCTTCGATAGAGAATGGTATATCTTTGTATTAAAATGCTTTACATAGATAATAATGGAATATTTCGGTAATTTGTCGTGCAGAATCATGCATGACAGTCTAATTCTTGAAGGTTTACCTATAATTCTCTTGCAATGATTCTGCATGATAAATTAACGAAAGTTTCCATTATTATGTATGACAAGTAGTTCACCAAGAATTAGTCCTATGCTTTGTCGATAAGAAAATTTTGATAATGCAATTTGAATAAACGTTATGACCCAAAAACTTAAAGTATAATGAAATTGTCCAACACTCCCCCTTAAAAGTGCGTGTTAGATAAACAAACGCTGAAAGCATCAATTGATTTCTACGCTTTTCTCGAAGCTAATATGGATAAAATATGCAATGACAATCTTAGATAATGGTATTTGCTAACTTTATAAGTAAATATTTATCAAAAATTACAAATTCGTTACTCGTGATCTCCTGCGCCGCAGTTAAATGCAGGAGGTTCCGGCGTCAGAGATTGTGCCTCAGAAGTTCGTATCAATGGAAACAATTTTGTTTGAAACTATTGTCTAGGATTGCTATTGTTTAACTTTCGCAAATTGGCTTCAAGAAACCTACAGTTATAAATTAATGCTTTTAGCGTTGAATTATGTACCACGCCCTTTTAAGATATATCACGGTATTATGATTCGTTAACCCTATATCCAAAATATGTATAAAAACACTTTAAATTGACTTACAATGTATATGTGAAGTTCACGATGCTCTAATAAAAGATAAACCCGTTGGTAACACGAGTAGCGGGTTTCTCGTGAGAATGACAAAAGAAACATGCTCGAACATTATTTATGTGTCAAGCGAGGACTTCCCTGGGGGGATACAGAGTGAAGGGGGGCAGCTGCTGTATTCTCACCGAGGGCACAACAGGCATGAACTGTGACCCTGGTAAGCGCCTATCTGACTAGCCGTGGGAGAGGGTCATGGCCGGACCTTTGTAGCCGACGTGTCGTGAGTGATGTCTCTCTCCCCAACAACCCCCTATCACACACACACACACCCAAACATAACCCTGCCCACCGGCCTGAGTGATGGGCTTGTCACAGACATCTGTTCCCTCGTGTTGGTGTGTGTGAGCCCCGTGTGAGAGCGTTTGTGTTCTGGAGTCGTGTGAAGGTACTTGCGAGTCTATGCTTTGGTATACACACTACACATAGGTACTCCTGGTTTTTGAGTAAACATTTCTGCACTGAATTGTCCCAATGCGCACACCTGAAGTTCTGCTTAATATTGGCAGAGTCTTTTACTAAGTGGAAACCCTTGATTTAAGCGATATTAATCCCCCCCCCCCTTCAGTTGGTTACAGTGACTTAAGGGGGATGGTGCGCCAAAGCAGTGAATTATCACAATTTTCAACATTACTTTTTCCCCTCGCTTATTATAGAAAATCAAGGCTCGACATTCCGTATATTATGCTTTTGTACACCTTCTTACTATATTACACAGTCACGGACTTTCTTATTTTTGGAGCACTTATGGGAGATAGGGAAAATGTATATTTTTCCTTTCTGCCATCACTGCTCCAAAAATAAGACAGTCTGTGACTATGCATTAACGTAATAAGTTGTACTAAAGTATCATTTCCGGATTGTCGAACCTTGATTTTCGATAACCAGCGAGGGGAAAAATTTCTTTCGAAAATTGTGATAATTCACTGCTTTGGCGCTCCATCCCCCTTAAGAGGCAGTTCCAGTGTTTCAGGCGCGTGTATGCAACCCGCATAACTCCATATAAATCAAGGCTAATTTTACGTTCTCTATAGCAATAAGAGTATTACAAATATCGACGTTATCTACGGGCTTTATCAAAGACACAGCCGTTATTACTAGAGCTGCGTTCTGCAAGATGAAGCATAACAAACGGTTGTATTAGCAACGTGATGCTAAAATAACATTTCGTAAAATTTGTAGCAACCATTAATTGTACTTGACTTCGGCAAACGCAGGGAAAATAAGAACGACTCTGTCTCTTATAAAGCGTGAAGATAATGTTGATATGTGTAACACTGTTATTGCTATAGAGTACGTAAAATTAGCATTGATTCATATGGTATTAATGCGGGTTGCATACATGCGCCTGAAACACCTTACTGTACACGGCCTCGTAAGAGTTAGTGGACGCTAGATTTCTCTTTACGTTTGGGACACGGAAACGGGACAGGCGATAAGACGAACATAACATGTCCGGCAAACACCACATCGCCTCTAGGCGCGAAGGATTAAACTAGCGCAAAGTCTTTTCGTAGAAACAGTTTTTCGATGGGACTTCAAGCGCTTACCTTGTTGTATTATTTGTGGAAAGTTTGTCGTAATGTCCAATGCAGGTTCTCTATGGCTTATTTTTACGATTACGATCGGTATTTTCTCAGTTACAGCAACTTTTAAGGGGCTTGGAATCATGATTTTTAAGAAGCGGGTGGCATTTTTTATTTAATACGGACAGTTTTGAAGTGTGCCTTCTTTTCGTAGATAAATGCAGTGAAAAATTTTTTAATAGTTTTACAAAGGTAAATAGTTACCGTATCGCCAGTAGTGGCTCGTGGGTTGTTGCCAGGTGGGGCTGCACACTCTTGATGAACGCGCCGTAGACCAACGAGCATGAAATATTTGCCGGCTACTAGATGTGTTGTGACCACTCAGTAGTAAGGGGCACCTGCACATCAGCGTGTCAGTGGCTGTAGAGTCAACAATCGCGCAACCCTGTACAGTTCTTGGCAACTGCAGCCCTACCTGGCAACAACCTAATAGCCGCCACTGTATATACATATACATATATATCCTCATCCAGCATGAGTGTGTTCATATGTGTATATATATATATATATATATATATATATATATATACATCTAGTGGCGGCTCGTGGGAAGTTGCCAGGAGGGGCTGCAGATGGTCGGAACTGTACACTCTTGATGAACGCGCCGTAGACCAACGAGCATGAAATATTTGCCGGCTACTAGATGTGTTGTGACCACTAAGTAGTAAGGGGCACCTGCACATCAGCGTGTCAGTGGCTGTAGAGTCAACAATCGCGCAACCCTGTACAGTTCTTGGCAACTGCAGCCCTACCTGGCAACAACCTAAGAGCCGCCACTGTATATACATATACATATATATCCTCATCCAGTATGTGTGTGTTCATATGTGTATATATATACATCTAGTGGCGGCTCGTG
>PNEQ01089722.1:0-23480 GCA_003012365.1 Medauroidea extradentata
TTGTTATTTCTTTTATTTTCTGTTTGTTCCTTGTTTTTATCTGACCAGATTCCAGTTTTGGAATTTCATGTTGTGTATGTATCCTGATGACTAAAGCATACTCTGCTTATTTATGTTTTCTTGTATTATTTTTTTAGTTTCCTTTTAACAGTCATATATTTCGCAATGGAGTATGTCCAAGTAAATAAATCCAGTCATGTATGTAATGTTAGGAAAATTAATCATTTTTTCATGTAGTATAGTTGTATTGACACGTTGAAACCCAAAGCTGCCATATTACCAGGTAGAGTTATCCACACGTGTTCCGGTTTTGCTTCTGGATTCCTAGCTATTCTGGCACTGACCGTTGCGTTGGAGCACCAGTATATGTACTTCTCTTCTGCGTTGTTCCAAACATTCTATTTAAACTGTCACAGAACAACGTCAGCCAAGAAGTGCAGTTCTAAGCGAACTATAATTCAGAAATTATTAGCACGCCTTATTGTATTATTTCTTCGTATTACACTTCATAATGTACTTTATTTTTCAAAAAGTAGCTAACTCTATCATGAAATCAAAGCAAATATCGGATTACTTGTAGAGTTTACAAACCTCGCAAGCTAAAATGAGTAGCATAGTTACTCATGAATGGACATTGTATTATCAAATTAATGACTAAGAATTTTTTTTTCGGATGTTTCTGAAAGTGGGTCAAAATTATAATTTATTGAATTGCTTCACCGCAGTATAAAGTAATGTTAGGTGTAAACCATTTGATTCTATCAGTATTAATAATATTATTTTTTAATATTAAATATATATATTTCAACATTTTGCCCAAGTATTAAAATAACAGTAATTGTCTTTAAAAAAAACAAATATTTGTACCTTCATAATATCTTCGATTCTCTTATTAACTTCTATAACTGTCTAAACAAAAATTGGACCTAGAAATTAAAATTCTAAATAAAAAAAATCATACAAAAATGCATTAACTTTTATATTTATTCACATTACAAGCCAACATTGAGGAAAACTGAGGTTAGGGTGCATTATATATATATTTTTTTTACAGATAAAGCTATTTAAATACATAAGTTTTCTAAACTGTATAAATAGCCTGTGTCTCTATTCAGAGTAAGAAGAAATTCGCTAAAGGCATAAATCTAGAAAGCAGATTTATTACCACTTGTGATTTTCGAGTTAGGCCGTAACGAGATTAACATCGCATCGGTTTCCCTTGTTCAAAAGTTCGTCTCGGAGTGTAGTCATGCAACGGGCGAAAGCCATTAGAGTATAATACACCATTGCCAATTATGAGATAAATACTCAATTCAGGTCCGTGAGAAGGATGGAGAGCAAGACCGGTTTGTGCGCATTTTTACACGAAAGACCATCTACTTACAGTTAATACGTTTTTAATATTATAGAAAACAAAACTTCTATAATTTAAAAGAAAATTGGTGCATATTAATGTAATATGCTACAAGGAAAGACGAAAATTACTAGTGCTCCTTCCGATGTATTTATATTTTCATTATTTAATATCACATGCGTATAGAAATAAATATGTTATAATAAAATACTTTCCAAGTCAAATATCTAACACGTTATGTAAGTTTTTTACACTGGTTCCAAACTTGTTAAGTTGAATTTTTTTTCAATAATCCAAATTGTTTTTGCTTATACAACTGTAACAGAACGACCTAAAGGCTAATTTCTTGAACTTTGGCATTAGTAATTACAAAAATATATCCTGCCAGATCCAGCATCTTCTAAAACACGTATCTGAGTCGCAGTTAGATAAGCTGATTTTGTAGCAAAACGTATGAATCTATGCACCTCAATATTATACGTGCTACTGTATCTAAACTTCATAAAACAAGAAAACTTTTTCAACGGTCGTGATTCAAAAATGATTAGTACTCCTTTTAACATCTATGTCATGTGAAATAAATCAGACCAGCAAAATTTTTTGTATTTGTAAAATAAAATATTGTTCGAAACCGTAAGGTCTATGGCACTGTCGCGTTTACCTTTAAATTTTTTTAGTTATTACAACTTAAAATTAAGTGTACAGATAGCTGGAAGTTTTAAAGTGTTTCTTGAGATTAATCCAAGGCGAAACATATGTTGTGTTCCCATTAAAAACAGTTATCCTAAGATAAATAATGTGATTTAGCATATGCGTTATGTTTCATGGTTTACATAATTATCGTAATTGCCGATGTGAAAAATTTCTATGTGCAAGACAGGAACGTAAGAAAACAAGACTACATAAAATTGTTAGTATTTGGGGTATTAACGATCTCACAACTACATACACGAAATTTATTTGTGTAAGTCTTTTACACTTTGCGTACAATTACGCACGCAAATACATTAAGAAGTCTCTTTCATTACAACCAATGACGCATAGGAGGTTTTTCACCGGCAACGACGTTATGTTCATTAAATGTATAATTTTAATCCAAACGCAATAAGCGTGTTGTAGTAAGTTCAAAACAAAAAAAAAACACCTATGTAATGCAAACTATGACAAATGTGAAAAGAGAAATACTTACTGAACAGTTACTTTGCAATCAGTTTCTTGAGTTAACGATGCAGACTTTGCGACACAAGAGAGCACCTGAGTCCGTGAATGTTTCAGTACATGTGTGTTGTAGGTAGAGTCAGTGAGTTGTCGCGAAAAGAATTCAGCCCCAACTTGTCTCAGTGTTGTACATGCACATCTGCAGCTAAGCTTAGTGGTTATTGACAACGTGCGTTTGCGCAGAGTGGTTGCATATTTGACTCTGCCAACAAGAACAAGATTATTGCAACACACAAGGTCTGTAACTTGCAGATAGAACCCCACAACACTGAAGTTTTATGACATCCAATCACTAACCACGAATAAGGAATGCAGATGTGCACACTAGACATTGAAACAAGTTCGTGCTAAATACTTATTAACCAGAAGTAAGTGGCTCTTGCTATTGGTTCAGAATTTTCAAACTTGAATTCATAAACAGCCACCGAATCATTAAAAATCAAGTGTACATCTGAATTTAAAATAATAAAAGTACAATTTAAAAAACAAGATATATTTAAATATAGGCCTTGGTTACGCTCAATATAAGTTTTTCTTAAATGGTATTGCACAACAATGCTCTATTAAGAAGTTTATAATTTTAAAACTTAGTTAAAATTGGGCCACCGTAGCTGCAAGCTATGTTAAAAACGAGATATTGCATGTTAGTGAGAAAGATATGGTCCCCTGGGTAACTTTGCATTAGGCAGGGAAAATGTGTACTACCAGCATAGTTTAATTTTTAATAAAGTATCTAAGATTTTATGCATGTTCTTGATGAATAAATGTGTTTATCCTGAAAGTGTACGTATTGGTTTAAGCCCACAAATCTATTTAATAAATGAATATGCCTGGTACAATGTTACCCCGAAATGGTTCAAAGTTACCCCAAATGACTATACGACGTGTAATTTGGACCAGCGCCAAAATAAGAGGCAGCGGAAAACAATCTACTTCGTGAAAAAAACCGACATCCAACAGTAAAGTCCGCCATGTTTCCCACATGCGAAATTATGGCATAAAGTGTCACATCGGGTAGCGGACCCCCGAAATTACATATAACAGTGGTTAGATATTGAAGTTACCTCCAAACAACCGCACATCCAACGTGTATTAAGAATTCGCGAGTCTTACGAGGTTATTGTGGGACTTTGCAATATTCGGACAGCGCAAATTAACACAGTGCCTAGTAGTAAAAGACAATTCACTGGCTGGAGTGAAGTGAGTCATTTCAGTCACGTTACCAGGTTTTGTGGATCGCCAAGAACTTGAAGATCGTCTATATTACTATTCACAGTTTTAAGAGGTCGGTTTGTAAGAAAATTCAACATAGTTTATACACAGCAAACATTTTTCTATAGTCTTCGTCAGCGGTGTACTCTGTACACGTCATTTTATTCACATTCAAATATGAATTTAGTTTCTTTCTTGTTCCTTAGATATTGTGGACACAATGCTGTAAGGTTCACTTCGTTCTGGGGTTTCGGTTGTCCCTATTGGTTAATATTTTTCACGCCAATTTAAAGGTCCAAATCGAGGAGTTGACAAGAATCTGCCAGTACAAAATTTGGAAGACGGATACATTTCACCCGGGTTAAATTTAAAACATCTTATATTTGAAATTTCGGCTGACAGACCCTAGCCTCTTGGATTTTCATAAGCTTCTAATCTGACGACCGTCACAAGCGGTGTGGATAACACGGTAATGACCACAGCTGTTCTGCCCGAACACAAGTTTCGTAGCACAGGCGACGCGGAGCGACTTAAATAACGACATCCTTCGAAGCAGTGGCGGAACAAGCTTTAAGTTTTCTTCCTGCGGGGGAGGGAGGGGGAGGTTGTAGTCAATTCATAAAATGTAGCTATGCTCACACCCCGAGTCAAAAAGGGGGGGTGGAGGCCCTCCCTTGAAAAAAAAAAATTAGTTTGTGAGGTGCAAATTGGTGCTATTTAAGTCAATTTGTAAAGAAAAAAATAATTATGTCACTTTTAAGAATTGTAATATTTGAAAGATAGACTGTACATAAAAGGTCAAATAGGGGAACCCGGGACCCCTACCCCCTCACCCCATCTGCCGCCCCTCGCGGTGCGCCTGCTCCGAGGCCTACTAAGTGATTCTGCGGTGGTTTACCATTGTCCTACGCAGTATGATGATAGGATCTCAACTCGGGGAAGTAGATACCTGTAAATATTGACCTATCCGGCCTGGAATCAAATCCGGAACCCTTGCTCCACCGGCAAGCAGCTTTAACCACAGAGGAGCCTCGATCAGCGCAGTGGTTAAAGCGCTCGCTTCCCAACAAAGTGATCCCGGTGATGTAGGTCCCCGGATTTTCACAAGTGGAAATCATGCAAGACGATGCCGCTGGTCGATGGGTTTTCTCGGGGATATGCCGTTGCCCTCGTCCCTTCATTCCGGCGTCGCTCCATACTCACACCATGCCACCCAACACCAGCGTTAAGAGGAGTCTTCGCCGGTGTCGAATTTCCACCTTTGACGAGTGGGAACAGCGTAGCGATAAGAGCCAGTGTCCCACGCTTGACGAGAAGCATATCGCCTCTATTCGCAGCGTGCCAAACTGGCGTGCAAGGATTTAGTTCTAATCTGTTTCCTACGGGACTTCAAGCGGTGACTACATAATTTTATCTTTCATTATTATGAAGTAAAGACGAACTCATGCCTCTCGATTTACACTTAACTAATTCAGGTAATATTTTCGGAGTTACAGCAGTCTAAAAAAACCCCCCCCCCCGTTTTTGGACTTTTTGAGAGGCACGAAAATCATGTTTCTAACAAGCGTGCTGAATTTTTTAAAACATAGAAGCATAGTTTCAAATGAGTGTTACTTTCTGAGATAAACATAATATGAAATAGTTAAGCTCTTTATATATATAAGAATAGGCGTGACACGCTGCGACGCCTTTCGTGCGCCAGTCGACGGGACCAGGGAAGATGTTAAGTGCTACCTAAAATCTCTTCACTTCACTTCTAAACACTGAGCTAAGCGGTCCGACTGTACAGACAGTCACAAATAAAGCTGGGCGTAAAAGGCTAAGTTGTAGAAGGCGTAAGAGCGGAGGACAATGACCCAGATCTCCGAGGGGGAGGTGGTACAGAAAGGCTATCGACCGCCCCCGTGTGTCACTTGTGTCATTGTTGCGCAGCACTGGCGCCTAGGGCTAATTTATAGGCGCCGTTCTGAGGAGCAGCCAACGCTATCGAGGAACACGCACGTGAAACTGCCAGGCGTTTCCTTGCACGCAGTGCAACCCAGTGCTTACACCGCCTTGCTTCAAGTTGCTCCAATCACAAGCCAACATTCCTGCAACCCCTGCCCTTGTGTCAACCAACAATACAGCTGCTCAAACAATGTAGTAAATATAGGCCGCAGGCCGCGCACGAAGCTAGAGCGAAACAGAAGTACTTCGGCACTTTTGCGTGACTTCATTACATGATAACTAACTATTATAGACTCAACAATGTCTGTACAACCTTAGATTTAAACCTCCCGCTACACGAAAAAATAATACATACATATTGTGGCTACCACAAAATATTTCTTTCGTACACAGTTTAAAAAAAAACTGTACATTTACAAGGAAATTCTTGTAACGTAATATCATAACATTATCAGTCAGATAATAAAAGTAAGATGTCAGAAACCTTTTTAAAGTGGTTACAAATATCGTAAACAATTTTTGAAACTAGTAAAATAATGCTAATGAGCAGATTTTTCGAAATGGAACAAAATAAACCTAGGAAACCTTTCAAATTTTACAAAACATTTCGTACTTTCACGAACATTTTTTTTTTGAAACTGGTTTCAAAAAAAAGTTCGTAACACTACAAGCAATTCGTGTAAAATGAACCAGATATTAACTGTAAATATACCAAATTTGTTTGTACATTTACAGAAATGTTTGTAAACATAGAAAGAAATTTGTAAATGTACAATATTTTTGTAAATTTTAACAAAACTATTTTCGTACAGCTACGAAAATCTTTTTTGGAAACTGGTTTCCAAAAATCCTTTTTGTAAACGTCGAAAAAATTTTTTTACTGTGTACTGAGACAGACAAATAATGTTGTACTCACCACAAGAATAATTTTATGTCACCACTAAAATATTGTGGTCACAAAAAGTTATTAGAGCTCACTGGAAATAATTTGGCTGTTTCGATTTTAACAAAATATGCACAGAAAAAAAACGGTTTTGTAGTGAATTCAATCTATCGTATCAGTTTAGTCTCTCCCAAGCGTTTTTGTGCTGAACACCATTTATTTTGCAGTGTTCAACAAACTGTTTGTTGATGATAAATAAATAAATAAACTTACTTACGAAACATTTTTTTTTTGGATACGGCAAAATAATTTGTGTTCTGTACAACATTGTTCGATAGGTTCTATATTGACTTAATATTTTGTAGCAACTACCGATCTCATATAAATCCTGCACTGAAGCAAGCAAACTACAGTGTACTTCTCGTCCTATATCAAACCCGGTACCGTAAACCGGTGTTACTTTGACATTTTCGGGGCTACTTTGACTATTCAAAATATTAGTTTTTTTGGTTATCTGGTAAATAAACAGATAATCTGAGCCGAGTATTTTAAATAATTCCTTTTATCCTTATAGCTAATGTTTGAAACTTTCGTCAATAAACAATATAAAAACCAACATTTTTAGTTGTCAAAGTTACCCCGCAATGTCAAAGTAACCCCGGTTTACGGTACTCACCGAAGCACCAACCAACAAAGAAGCTTGTATCAAGCATACAGAGAACAACGAACTCTGAATAGTGCATCATTGAAATCGTAAAATTTTCATTTTCCGTGTTTGCAAGTATCTAGTGCAGGAATCACAATGGCGCGACAGAAGCAACGCGAAGATGTTAGCCAATCATTTCTGAAGGTTTCTGTGACGTCAGCGCGACATATATAGCTGACGCGATACTGATTTCAAATACAAATGATTTATAATTTATTCGCGTCGTGGACGCAACAAAGCTGAAAATCTGATTTAATTTTTGTGACGAAATGTTGGTGGAATTTGTGAGTTGGCAGTAATGTGCGTTTTCTGAATTACGAGAGTTTTCCATTTGTTATTGTAAATTAATCATAACCTCTTTAAGCAATCATTTAATTATGATTTTACTTTCATACATGGAAATGTCAGTGGGTATTTAAAATGTATAACTTATTAACTGGGAAAAAATTGAAACATACTATTAACATCAAAGGCTGTTGTAAATTAATATAAGATAGTACGTACTGGCAACGAACTATTTAAATTTCACTTTTTAATTTTTTTATTATTAATCGTGTAGGAGAATGAGAAGTGTTTGCGGTAACGAGAAAGTATTCTGTCGCATCGCACACGTCACGTCTCGTCTTTGGCCATACTGTGATTCCAGCAGAAGGCTGTGGTGAGGATAAAACGCGGGAAACCTAAAATTAAGTAGGTTTTTAAGGTCCGGTCAGTATATTTAAATGAAAAGAATCACATGAAGCGTTTCAAATCATACATCAATTCAACGTAAGATGTAGGCTACAGTATTCAGTGTTCAACCTTTCTGTTAAACCGTTCGTACCCTGAAGTAATAATTGTTCAAAATATTTCGGAAGCTGAGGTTTGCATGTCAGGTTTGAACATTTGTAAATACGGCAGTCTTACGTCAATTCTAACTGTGCTTGAAGGCCTCTAAGCAAAGTTTTAAATGAGCAAGGAACCTTAATAAAATAAGTGTGTTAAGTTTTCACATACTATGTAAATTGTCAAATCGAGAAGAAAGTTAATTTAAAGTCAACATAAAATAATATTTTCCAACACAAGCCATCACATTTGAAGCGCTTGCAACGTAGCCGACATAAAAGTGCAGCATATGTGGAGATGTAATGTGTGTTGAGGTCTCTGAGAGGAAGCAGCTGTAAGCTCTACAGAGACACGTGCTCCACTGGTCTAATGCGATTGGTGTTGGGCTGACAAGCAGTGATTCAGTGGTCTTGCTGAAGTTATGGATATTTTAAAATTTGTGACCTGGTAGCTCGTTGAAAAATATTTAATTATTGTTGTTATTTTACCAATTCCAGAGAATCTTACTTTTGGAAAAAATATGTTTTATAAACATGGTGGAAAACTCGCAAACCGTATTTTTAGCACCGGTAATATTCCCAAGAACTTTCCTTGAAACTATAGATATTTTTTTGTTTGATGAATATCAAACCATTTACTTTCATATATATATATTCTTAAAAAACTGTTAAATGTTAAACTCAATTAGCTAGGTAGATTCAGTAAGTTTGGAAAATTAAGGTAAACAAATAATTTTAACTTATATCGCAATTTATTTGAGCTTTTATTTTGTTTCAGAATTTTGTATTTGAAATTGCAGTAAGAAATTGTGTTCCTTACATTAAACGTATTGGATTTTTGTGGGGTGAAAAGAAGAAAGCAGTAATATAAAACTACATGATATTAGGAAAAGAAACTTTGAAAAGTTTCTAAATAACTCTAGGAAATGCTATACTTTATAACACTAACATATTCTATTTTCCTACTTATAAGCCATTTGTTAGTATTATTAATAATATTTCATAGTCATTGCGTAAAAACTTGTTGATTTTGATAGATTGCGTATAATGGAGACTAATATATTCTGAAAAATATTATCACCAAATTTATGTGGTGATGTACTCGATGGTATGAAATTATTGTGTTGCAGTAGAAATGAACCCAATTTTTTAACGTTTCTGAAATTTAACGCTGCTTGACCATCTCTGTTGCATAGTTCACAAGTATTATTAACGATGATCGGTAAATATGCTGTCAAATTATTATTGCTGACCGAGTATTGTCCGAAGTAGAGTCTAATTGTTAAAAAATAATTATCAACATTACAGTACCGAGTTATTTCGCGAAATATTAGTGAATATTTGGTTTGTTTGTTTAGCTAGAATATTCAGGTTTCAACAGCAGTAAGTTAAAGAAGTCCAAGAATAAAAAAATACTACGTCATCAGTAGTTTTTTTACCGTGAACAGGTAAGTGTATAAAAAAATTAATGTTGTATAACTTAAAATTGTTTACGTCTTTAAAAATATTTTGTGCAATGAGTTGAGTACTTTTAGTGTGTGATCTTGATCACAAACGTTGAATACTATTTTTTCAGACATAAATTCTTTAAATTATCATAACATCATATTAACACGTATAATTTATTCGAAACATAGTCTACATCACGCTTTCTAAACAATTATGATGTAAAGGAAAATTATTTTACTATTTTCTAAAATCATATGCTACACCACAACACAGTTGATATGTATTAAGTATTTATATTTTAGTATAAGGCAAAATGCGCACATACAAAACCAATTTATAGGAACTATGTCAACATATTGTTGAATTTTTATAGTAAATAACGCCCTCCAGTTACATATGAACTAATGTAGCACAGTAGTTTATTTGAAACAGTAAATTTCAGTAGTTAGTTCTTTTTAGAGATTATGTTAAACTGTAACAAAGAATACGTTATTTTGCATTCACGTGTAAAAAGTGTATACAACTAAAGATTTAGACGTCAGAGGTCGTATTACTCTAGGGCAAAATGAACGCATCTCAAAAGTGAAAAGTCATAGATAGTAAATAATACTCGCAGAAAAGAGACTTACTAAACTTTTACTCATATAATCAAACAGAGAAATAAACGAAGTATATTAATTATGTCACGAACTCACCCATTTCTTCAGGATCAAATAATCACCGAAATTCTTTAAAACTGTATTATTTCATAACGGATGTATAAACTTCTTTCTCAAGAGCCGTTCACTGCGGAGAACATACCTGTAAATAAAACGAAAATACCATAATTACAACTGAACTAAATTTAAAGTAAAAAATGACTAACACAATATGAATTTAAGACGAGTATACCATTATATTCTTGAACCTTTACAAACATATTGATTCTTGAAGAAAATCTGAAAGGTAACAAAATTGGTTTTGCTTGACATAACAAAATTATGTTCTTTATATGGCGAAACTATTTATCTCTAGCAACTTAATATTTCCCTGGTGCAAATATTAATAACTTGTTTGGTATTTTAACAGTGTTATTAAATAAGCACAGGAAACTGTTAAGTTCGAGCATGGATTAATTTGAATTTTCAAGTCAAAAGTCATTTTATTATTGTTGTGATTATTAGCACTATAATAATATCTCAATGAATTTACAATGGAGTTTCGTACTTGTTCAGATAATATGATTCAAATATTTTAACAAAACAGATGTTATCTGAAGAAAATGTGTTGGGTAACTTCACGAATAACAACAGGCTGTAATTTAACAGTCATAATTATGTTCGTACGTAGTTTAGTCTGGGTGTACTTCTAAGTTGTTGGTGGCTATAATTTAGTTACGCGTCTTGAATATGTTTCTAATAGAATATTTTATATTTAAATAAAACGGAAGTACGTGTATTGATTAATAAATATGTTTCTATGCTCACTCAATGACGAAGTTTCTAAACAGTTTAGTTTATCTGAATAAGTACTCCAAGTGAGAATTTTAATAAGGATATTTTCCTTTATGATTTACTTACTAAATTATAATTTGTTCAGTTAAATTTTAGAATTTTAACACCAGGTGCCTTCAGGCTGAAGCCGTAAATGTTTGTCCGTGTTTCAGTTTAAATAACGCAAAGAGCTCTGTTTCAAATCACTTAGGGAAAGAGCTTTTTCGTGTTCTTTGGCACTCTAGCTCGGTTGGTTTGAGACTGTTCTCCCTATCTCTTTTACAGATGAACTGTATTAACAAAAAATATGCAGTGATAATTGAATCATGCTTTTTGCTATCGCCAAAAACGCGTAGGAAAGAGAAAATAAAGTGCGTTATTTTGTTGATATTAGAAAGTAAACAATGGTGTAAGGTTAAAATGAAGGTTTACCACATCAACACTTCACCTACATAGACCTGTATTGTAACAGGTAAGAAACTAATATCCGTACTAACAACGCCATGCTCTGGCTAATGCTTATGAAAAGGTGGCCAGTTGTTTTTACACCACTTTGATTGAATGTCTGATGTGTTCGTCATCAGCTCTGCATTGTGGATACTGGCAGCGCGTCATTGTCATGAAAAGTATAGCATTTAACAGTTCAGTTAATAATAGGTTATTGTCAGAGATAATGGTGTATCGCGAAAATGTTTTGCGCCAACATGTACTTAAAAACACAGTAGTTTCTTGTGACATGCATACGAGGGGGTGATATACGTCTGACACATCTTAGCTGCCTGCAGACCAATAATAGTCATCAAATATTATAATAGCGGGATTCTTATTGGCTCAATGAAATATGATAACAGCTCCACGTACAAGCGACAACCAGTAATAGCTATTTCCATAAGCTGAACGTGCGTTCAAACCCAGCAAAAAGTAAAGTTTTCCCGCGATAAATCATCATCTCTAGTTATTGTGAAACCGTACGTCAGTGATGTGAATTCGTTTGTCACCAAAAGTAACTGTCTCTATGAACGGAGAAATTGTATTAAATGACACGCGTGAAAATCCACCGTAATAAGACGGCATTCAATTATTATAGGAGCCGCGGTGGCCGAGGAGTTTGTTGAGCTGCCGACTTTGGTGCGAGCGGTTCTGGGTTCGATTCCCAGGTCTGGTTGGGTGTTAATTTGTGTTTGTCCCAATGGTCTCAAAGAATGTCTCTATACCAATTGTCTCAAGAAAAGTTACCGGGGTCACTCAAATAAATTCACATTAAAAGGGGGAATGTTTGGTGCGGTGATGATGCGGAAGCTTCCGCCTAGCCACTGCACCAAACATTAAAAAAAAAATGAAATAAAGTGGTCAGACAATTCGCCTCCCACCAATACGATTCGGGTTCGACTCCCGGCGGGTTGGTCCCCGGATCTTTGGATGTGGGAATCGTGCCGGACGATTCCGCTGTTTGGCATATTTTCTCGGGGATCTCCCGTTTTCCCTGCCCTTTCATTCCGGCGCTGCTCCACACTCACCTCATGTCATCCTTCCCCAGCGCTAAAGACCTAGATGTTAAGCGCTGACCTAAATCTCTCACACATTTATAATAGTAAGACTAATTAGATTTGATATCTACTTAGTGTATATTTTTAGAACGTAAATTGTTTTTATCTGATTTTAAAATAGTTACTACTTCTCCGTGGTAATTCAGTGAATGCCCTCCGGTCATAAGTTAATGAATGCTTATTCCAATGCTAGCGTACACAATAATAGAATCTTATATTTACTGATTGGAACTGTGTAGCTAAAATGTATTTATCTCTAGCTTCCGACATTTATAACTTGGTACTTGTGCCAACTGCATATCTGAAAGCTCATTCCGTGTTGCAATGCTTCCCTGCTTTGCATTTACATGATACGAGGGATTTTATTTTCAGCTCAGCAATAGCGTGCTTGGCCCCGTTTCAAATGTTCTTTCGCAGTGATCCACACAGATTATGGGACTGAACATGGTAATGGGCGAAAATAGCTTTACGACAGCCATTATATGCATTATGCGACGAACGACACGGAAGGGTTAGTGTTTCATATCCTACGGACAACGTTGAAAAGATTATAAATAATCAGTTTAACGTGGTGAAGTAGTACAACGTAACTAGGCTCTGAAAATAAGTTTGTCCTGTGAGAGAAATAACGAAAAGCTATTACAAATATTTATAAGTTCTGACTGTAAATGGTCTAGTAAATAATTGTGAAGTTATCGTTATTTTTAACGTAAACTAATTGGTACATTTTCGCAATTTGTCTCTACAAAAAAAAAGTGGCATGAGGAACGTACAGAGTTACCATTCCCAATGCCGAATAAACGTTTTCCGCCAATATGATCGCATTTTAAAACATTTTCTTTCATAAGACTATCGTCTTAAGAAAAAATTTTACCGTTAAAAGATATTTTTTTTTTTTTTTTTTTTTTTTTTTTTTTTTTTTTTTTTTTTTTTTTTTTTTTTTTTTTTTTTTAAGAAATTAACTTATTCTCGTGTCAAAAGCGAGGTTACTACACATTAGTAGTGTTTCATTATGTAAGGTACGAGTAGGGATATGACACTAGAATGCATGAAAGTACCAACCTAATATTTTCTAGAAAAATTAATACACGAATTGAAACATTATTGTTCCTGTAGTGGAAGTGGGATACATATTTGGAAGTATTCCTTAAAGATACAGTACAATTATTTTATTTATTTATTTTCGTTTTACGTGCCCTCTAAGAGCACAAGGTCTTGGTAGAGCAATATAGGGGGAGGGGGAAGGAGTCGGCCAGGGTATTGGCCTGGAGTAATTTCGGAAAACCCTGCAAAACCAAAACAAAGATGGCCAGAGCCGGGGAACAAACCCGTGTGCTCCGGAATGCGAGGGGAGTGCTGTACCACTGCTCCACCGAGGTCGAACTTTTCAAATATTGTATTATAATTTTGTAAAATATTTGTAACATGCGCCATTTTAGTGCTATATCGTCTCTGGAAACCAAAACTGACACAAGAAATAAACACTACATAAGGTGTCTTTGGCAGTAGTAAACCGGCACGTAATTAAATAAAAATACTCAAGACGAATTGTGGCAAATCACAGAGAGTGAAACTTTATGAAAGAAAATTTTTTTAAACAAATACCTAAATAAAAAAATTAAAACTAAGAAAAACATGACACCCACGTCTTTACAATAATACATGAAAAACAGGATGTGCTTATGTTCCTTAAATATTACGTTAAAAATTAATATAGCCAGTTCTCTGTAAGATGAATTATATGTAGAGGTACGTCAATTTCGCGGATTAATCTGGCAGCAGCCTAGACTTGTCAGTCCTATACATCCACTGGCCACAATCGATTATCTATTGGGTTATAACCGTACAAGCAGGTAGCAAGAGATAGCACTTCGTATTATTTCCTTATTTACTACTGGCTTGCAGTTGTCAAACCCGTTTCGTAACAGCCGCCAGCAAGTCACAGACATGACAATGAAGTATACATAATTGGCGTTCAACCTGACCTGGAATGTATCTGAGAAATTTACGTACCTCTAATTATATGTTTGTGTTAACAATCCGGTTAGTCAAAACATAGCGAAAACATATAATACATTTATGAATTAAACGCTGTTAGATCAGTAAGCAACAGTGAAATATAGTTAGAGATTTTGCAACGAGAAACATTTCAAACTAACACTGATGTAATGTCACATGCGCACAGGATCAACGCTATCAGCAGACACACTTGATTTTAAGGAAAATATTTTTGCACCAGTTTGTTACAGTGTGTTTCAATGCCGACATGCAGCTCTGCTTCGTGGTTTTTGACAGTGTGTCCTTGAGCAGAGACGTTACTTATTTGTCAACGCCAATCAGAACAATCTTACTGTGACACTACACGTCTGCGAGCAGCGGGCAAAAGTCTGTTATAATTGAGGAGTTGGCTACAATAACGGCCTTAGTAAGAAATTCGCACTGTGTGATAATGACAGGTGTATGTTTTGGAGAAATGCGTGCTATTTTTAACTCGTTTCTCTTACATTATTTTCTCCTAATACCAATAAGTAATATATATATATATATATATATATATATATATATATATATATATATATATATATGCATTACACAAATTAATAACAGTTGCTATAAACACAGTCGAAGGTAAAACATAAATTATTAATTACATAATGCTACCAGGACAGGTCAAGACAAAAATTCATAACTATGTGAAGAATTTAGATATCGGTACAAATATTTGTAGGTGTCTTCTATGGGCATAATCGAACAAGATAAATTGTTTAATTGAAGAAATGCCTTATCTTACTAAAGTCTTTATTCCAACCAACTCCTCAATTCGTGTTTGGGTTTTTTGTTACTTAGGAGTGCAGCTCTGATCATGATTTTTATTTCCGTCTCTTAGTACTTTGTTTTCTGGCAGTGTGACTGTGTATAAACATGTAAGTATGATCCGTATTTATTCGAGGACGGTTTTAGAGCACGTTTTTTTTTCTTCAAACGGTCTGAATGTCTTGTCATCGCTGTAGACACGGGCCATAGAGCAGTTAAGGTCGCATGCACAAGGGGTTGATCTAACAAGCGGAAAACCGGGAAGGAATGCGACTTCAAGCATACCTGCTCCCCTCCCTCCCCCTGCCCCCTTTGCCAACCCCCTCAACACCGCACGACATCCTCTTCCAGCCCCCAACACAATACCTACAGACCCTTTGATGTCTGGCAAGAAAATGTGCGCCACTTCTGCTCAGCGCCACTCGTAGTTCTGCGTACATGCAGACCTTCTACACAGACGGCAAGTGACATTATGCCTGAGAGGAAACTAAACACGTAAATACCCTAATGACTAGAGATGATGGTTAGAGAGACTGGAAAATAACGAAAATATTACACATAGTCACCAATAAACGGTAGTATCTCAGTCGTGACACGTGTGAGTAGTTTTCTGGCAAATTACACACGTTCTGTGTTATAACTGTACAGTTCTACTTGAGTTTGTTGGAGAGGGACACAGTGCTTCATTAAAACAACAGCCAATATAAGTACACATTACATGTTGGAGCCTAGCAAAAAATCAACTTTTCCCGCCATTTACCAGTGTCTCTAATGATGGTATATCGCGAAAAAGGTTTGTACCAGTACACCTTTGCCAACGTTGTAGTTTCTTGCAGCAGATACATAATTAGGTGATTTACTTCTGACACTACGTAACTATCTGCAGACTGGTAACAGACATAACATATTACAGTAACAGGATTCTTATTGACTCAGTCAAATAGGGTAACAACTCTAAAACACAAGTGAAAGCTAGTTATCTTCTGGTAAACTGAACATATGTTGATATCCAGCAAACAATCGAGTTTTCTCGTGATAAACCATCACTAGAGAGGATGATTTATTGCGGGAAAACTTGACTGTTTGCTGGGTCACAACGCACGTTCAGTTTACCAGAAGATGACTGGCTTTCGCTTGTACGTGGAGCTGTTGCCCTATTTGACTGAGCCAATAAGAATCCCGCTGTTGAATTATTTGATGCCTATTATTATTATTGGTTTGTAAACAGCAACGTTGCGTCAGGCGTACATCATATAATCATATGTGTTGAAATTAAGTAAAACATTTTTCCTAGGCTATGTTGGCACAAAATATTTTCGCGAATTACCATCGTCTCTAACCGTCATCTCTACCAATGACGTAACTGTGTGCCGTAAAAACCGACGTAAAATATTTATCCCAACAGCTAGAGCAAAGATTTTATTGCAAAAAGGTATCTTGCGCCATTTTGTTCATATACCATAAGTGCATATCGGCAGCTTTGCTTCATGGTTATTGGCAGCGTGTCTTTGTTCCAACACGCCTCTCATTTGACTGCAAGCAATCATAATAAGGTTATGCTGACACCATACGGCTGTGATTTACCAGTAGGAGTCATGTTTGATTTAGAACACCCAATCAACAGGGACCCTTGTTTTTCGCGAAAAGAATTTTGCCTCACTTTGTTTCCGGTGTCTTACGTTCACATCTGCAGTTCTGCTTCATGGTCAGTGATTGGATATTTTAACTGTCGCGAGCCTTGAGATTCTACCGGCAAATCACAGACGTGTGGTGTTGCAGAGAAGTTTTTTGCGATTGGCTCAGTCAAATGATATACTGCTATTCACATATACACGCTGCCAATAACCATAAAGCAAAGTTCCAGATGTGAACGTAAGGCACTGAAACAAACTGGAACAAAAATCTTTTCGCGAAAAAAAAAACAGGGTCTCCACCAATCAATGACCACGAAGCACAGCTACAGATATGCATGTAAATGAATGAAACCAATTGTAGCAAAAATATGAACGCCTTAAAATCCTGGTTTTACTCATACCTTTCCTTTAAATACACAAACTAATCCTCGCTTTAGTAGCAGAATCAATTGTTCTTTGAACGTTTAATTTTACAGAACAACATAATTCCTTAAACTTTAATTGTAGCTATCTTAAAATTGTGCATTTCAATAAACAAAAATTCCCTACTTTATGAAATAAATGGAGAAGAATTTACCTCATACCTTTATTCCACACCCCAAATGCCTACAGCACACAATTTGCGGCTTAAGAGAAGAACGTTGTATTGTTAAGTACTTTACAAATTATTCACTCATAAGTTTTATACAAATTTTAACGTAAATTAATGTTCACGGATATCATTTTCTGTATCGCTAGAAAATGTATTACCGTGGACGATGGTAAGACGCGTGCGCAAAAATTATTCTGCTGGAGAAGTTATTAATACACATGATTCAGTAAATAAACAAAGAAAAACATATACTTGTTTAATGGGAGAGAGGTGGTTTTAGGTGTGAGTAGGATGTCCTAAATATAAACATAGTAATACATTTTTTAAACGATATAAAGAATTGTATTATAATTTTTATCCCCTAATATTAATATATAATTATTATAATATTTTCAGTAACGGATGACTCTGTGACCAAGGCCACATTATTTACAGGGCAACGGTTTATATTATATATTCTTAAATTTGTCTTCTTGTTTGTCAGGTCTACTACTTCAGAGAGCATCAAATACGAACTTTTAATATCACAACTTAAATTATACATTACATGAGTTTCATTAGTTTCGCAGAAACTGTTAACCCTGTACCTACTATAAACACAAAAACTACGTCAAATATTGTTTAACTTTTAACAGTTTTCAATTAACTATAGACAGAGCAAAGTTTGCGAGCTATAAAGAAAATTGAACTTAATTTTCGTATCGTAAGAGTCATCGTCTCAGTAATTAAAGAACACGTAATAAATTGGAAAACTTTCCAAGTAGAGGGTGAGTTTTCAATATCGTGAGAGTCTTCAAGTAAGGAACTGAAGGAAATTCACAGGCACTGTGTTTACGGACAGATGCAGAGAAGGAACTAGCAAATATTGTTTTATTGAAGAGGGACGGAACGGTTGTTGCAAGTCAAATCTATTTTTAATTAATGATTAATAATTCCGCATATTAAAGTTTATGAGTTCTAGTATGTGGAATAAGTTGGAATAATTATTTATGGAGGGGAAAGTTTACTGGTTGATAGGCTTCGATTTCCTTGTATTCATTTTCGACGGTTTTCTTTCGTTACTAGTGAGTCCCTTTTTGACTGGGCTAATGCATATGTTCGTAAATATTTCCTTACTTTTTGTTTCGTGTAAACTACTATACCAACTCATGCAAACCTAACTGACCCACAGAGACATGTTACCAATATAATTGCCCAATTCTCGGCAACCCACCTCCAAAACTTATATCATTGTATAGTTTATGCAAGTGAGCAACTTGCTCTTTGGATTATACAAATAAATAAATGCTAACTCAGATGCGTTCAGAGATAAGAGAAAAGTACAGATGGATCACTAACAGCCGATATTGAGGCCAAGCTGACTTTGTTTATTCATGTTGCAATATGGCGGAGTGCAACCAGCTCTTCCTGTAGACCACGGTCGTAGAAGAACAGGTCTGGACACTCGCCTATCTAACAATGTATTTTGCTTGACCCCCTTGTTGTTTGGCTGTAGTTCGTCAAGTTACCGAGAATGTCGTACTTTTTGGCGCTGTTTTCCGGGCGGTCGGACTAAAACTCCGTCCACTTTTTTCCATTGTTAAATTTATAAAGTAAATAAAGATTGCGGGAGCCTTTTCTAAAATTGTGAGCGAAGAAAGTATCTCATAAATTGATGAAAAATACGTTTTGATAAATTGTTTAACTTAGCGGAAAGGAAGTGGGCGGAGTTTAGTCCGACCGCCGTAACATCAGCGCCAATAAAACACAATATTCTCGGTAACTTGGTGCACTACAGCCAAACAACAAGGGGGTCAAATATCCAGGCGAGTGTCCAGACCTGTTCTTCTACGATCGTGCTTTAGACGTACTGAGAAACGAGGTTATGGTTGGCCATCCCACATTCGCGTTTGGCACTCTGGTGTTTTAACATATTGTAAATGGGACTACAAGGTGCAAACTCGTGCTGCTAGGAGAACTGCTAGTAAGACGCTATACTGCAATGTTAAAACAACACTTCATTGCTAGTGGCGCTTTCAGTCATAGAGGGGTCAACTCAATAGCATTGGCGGATAGGCGAGTGTCCAGACCTGTAATTCTACGACCGTGGTCGCGTTATGCTCGTTGCTATGGTAATAAACAACATTTTTCAGTTACCAATATGGCGGATGGGGTCCTCTCCTTTCCGCCTCAAGGCCTCATACTCCTCGACATAGAACATACCTTGTTATACTCCATCTGTACATTTCTCTAATCTCTGGGAGCGTTGTGATTCAACTGTAAACTGCTAAACCACAGACTAAATAGTTGTAGAGACGATAAATGACGAGGCGACTCATTTGATACGGGCAAACTTCGCCGCTTATTGGCTGCTGGCGGCTGTAGATACAAGCCCCGTGTATGTTTCGCTCCCGCATGTTACGGCAAGTTTCTAATTGGCCTATGGCTGCCGGCTAGCTGAGAATCTGCCTTACGCTGATTGGCGGTAGGCGTTTCGGCCATGTTGCTGGCCAGGTAAGACAGTTGACTGGCGTGTGTGACTGAGTTCGCCGTCACACTTCTGTATTCCTAAACATTCTGAGACCACGTAGACTCTTCTACAACCACATCATGATTACAGAAAAACCAACAGCAGCAACACTGGATTTCAAACTGCTCCCCTGGTCTTTTCTTTAGTTTCCCAAACTAATCTTTAGCCTAGGGAGTGTAAAGAAGTATAAATTGTTTTCTTTTTCTTTAAACCTTTCAGATTTTCCTTAGTTGAAAGATCAAAAATTATGTTAAATTGTATTAATTTCTCTCTTTTTTTTATAATTCAAATGTACTATACAAACAACAACCTTTAAATTTACTTGCAGAAAAATATCAAAACTATATTATTACATTCAAGTTAGGTTAACCTCAAATGTATCAATGATATATGATTATGTTGATTTACTTGCAAATATATAAAAAATATACGAGTACATTCAAATATCATTTAAAAATTTCAGGTACAAGAAGTCAACATGACTAGAAAATCAGAAGTTACAAAATATAGAATAAAAACATACGATAATTTACTTTGTCACAAATACAATTTTTTTTCTGAGGCTAATAGACATTTAAATTTTCACACTCGACAATTACTTTGTCTACATTGGCAACTTTCAAAAAGACATAATCTTACAATTACAATACAGTGAGGTCAAATCAATAAATTAATTAAATTTTTCTCTAAGAAGCTCACCGAGCCTTAACCTTAGGCAAACTTAACCTCCATTGTATGAAATTGGCAATCAGTTTTCAACTCTAAATTTTAGAAATATACTTTGACGACTTCAGGAAAACTATCTATCATAGAACTTAACTTCCTTTAGCCAAACACATGGCATAAAACCAGGAAGGTTCAATTACAAATGATTTTGAAATAATGTTAATTTTAACTAATTATGTGACCTGCAGCACCTAACCTCCTAGCCATAATATGGCAATCACAATACTTATCTTAAACAAACAGCATCATTCCCCAAGCCTGTATACCGAACCCAGCAAAAATCCGGTCATTTATAGTTGATCTCTCACTCCCCTATTTTCTCAAAACTGTGATGGGATCTAGGTTCAAACGAAAGTCTGTTGAAAAGATCACGTGGCACATCAATGATTGGAGCTTGACCGACCAGAAGCTTCTACAACATAATGTAGGTACACTACCGAATTGCCTCCTCTGCTGATCGCCATTTCCCCTCACTGCCGAAGTCAAGTTCCAACCAACAGCACACTGTCTCTATTTGCCTCGAGCTGGGAACACTGAAGCACGCCTTAGTGCAGGTACATCGTTATTAAATTTAACGTAAATATTTCAATGTCTGTTCACAACTACGTCATGGGAATTCATGCCATCGCACACAAATACCAGGTAAGCGTATAGTAAACGCGAAAATATGTCCATGTTGATTTCCACACGGGAAAATAATACGTCGTAAACAGGAACGTTAGCTTCATTCCGATGTCATATACATGCCGTCTCATTTTTGTGGCTAAACTATGCCACACAACCGTCGTTTAACGACAAGATAAATTCGCGTTTTCTTTCGGACGCACGTAAGGATTCAAACATATATACGTTCATGTCACTTTCTTAATATGCTCTTGCTATATTTTGACTCCTCCTGGAGAGCCTTGAGCCAATAATATAGAAGCAAGTTAATTGAGTCCAAATAGTGTTGTATCACCGTGTCAGCGAGCAGCCAATAAACAGCTGTTGTTTGTTTGAGTACACATATATTCTTGTAGGCTAGCCTACAGCTAAGTGAACTAAGGAATGCTCTTGCCGAGAGTAGCAGAGACATATCAAGGAGAATACAGAGGCAAGTAGTAGATGAAGTCACGAGTGTCATCATCCACAAGACGTTTATGTATTTGCTGAGACGAAAGTTGGGAAATGGATTTGTAAAACGGCGTTTGCTGTAACGCACTTGCAATTGGTTGAAATAAATGAAAGATCATTGCCTTAAAGGGTTTTGATCCATACCACCTTAACTGTATCCGTTTCTTCTCTATAACTCGTGTTACAGTCGATACACCATAATTTTGTCACGACAGGGCGTAGATACAATCTTAATCGATTTTCTGAAATTATTGGGACCAAAATATATTCATTGTTTTGGAATGAATAACAGCTGACAAGGAAAATTTCTATATTTACGGGAGTGACTACAGGCGTCAAAAAAGTAACACAAACAATTCCGTATGGGTTCCAAAAAGTGAATGAAACAATACACTATACAGTGTCAACGTGAAAAAAGTAAAACAATCTCTCTGTCCACAGATTTATAAGAAAAGCAGTTAGTCGGATCTGAGAGTTATCAATCCCCCTTAAAATCGTAGTCTTTTAATTTGAAAAATCGATTGACTTAGGCAAATTAAGCGAGGCCCTTACTGACACGGTGTAGTATGAGTGTCAGTACACAACATCGCGAGCAGCGGCCAGTCAGATTACCGCTTCTCGCCTGTCCACTCAGAAGAGAGTTTATCCCCCGAGGATGCTCGCACTGGGAGGGATGGAGTCTTCTCTACTTTGAAGGCGAGCTCGTAAAAATTCTGACCCAGCTCATCCCTCCTAAATAATACAAGAGTCGAGGAAGAAGAGAGGTGAGTCGCTTGAAGAAACATTCCGTCTCCACTTCAGCGACGGCGCTCTCTGAATAGCCATGTCAGAGATAGCTTTATACGTCTTTAGAGTTTGCGAATTTAGGGGTGTTGTTCCATAACAGCGCTGCATACAGTATAGATGGAAACTAGAGACTTGTTTATATAGTTCTATGTTGTTGCATTTATTACTTGCGAACCGGGTAGAACTAATTATCTATATCCAAGAATAGAAGTTTATTCATTGGCATACTACATACTTCTAAATCTCGATCCTACTTGATTAATTAATGATTATTTGTTATTAATACTAATTAATTTGTTGAAAAAACATGACACAAAATTGGCAGAAAACAAATTTTGATCTGATCGGTACCAAACTTCTCATGATCACTCGCTTGGCAAATCTGAAGATTGTCTGAAAATTTCATCAAAATCGCTCCAGCCGTTTTTGAGTCCATAGGGAACATACATACACGTATCGACATATATATGTATAAATATAAATATATATATACGTATACAGTAGAACTCCAACTATCCGAATTAATGGGGACCGGGACCCATTCGGATAATCAAATATTCGGATAATCGGAATTTTTTTTTAAAAAATTGCCTTTGGAGAGAATAAAAGCTACGTTTTGATATTGCACTATTTTCACATGTTTTAAATACGTATAAATAACATGTACAGGTACAAGTTTAGAAATAAAAATCAT
>PNEQ01089723.1:0-15921 GCA_003012365.1 Medauroidea extradentata
TTCATCAAAAATCAGTAGGTCCTATACGAAACGCGTTCTTAAACAATGTGTTATACAGTCGTGAGTTGCCGCACTAAACGAAGGTTGTCTGCACGGAGCAGCCAGTCCGCCGTGCCCCCTGTGACGTCACACGGCCCGACCTCTCTCCCCACCACTTTCTGCCTTCGGATCGGCCCTACCTCTCCCTCTACTTCCCTTGCACGAATCACACTTATGTTGTTAGACTATGTGAAAAATGATGTGAATGGTTTACACTGACCTCTCAGACTACCATTTTCTTAATGTTTCTTGACGTGACATGACGTCTACAATCATCGCGCCCACCGGGTTTCCCGAAAAATCACATTTGCAAGTTTCACAAAACACGTTATTTATTGATGTTTTAGATGGCTGTAGACATGGAAATTCTTCCGTGTAAGATTTCCCATACTGCTGATTTCGTATCCAGCTAGGTTTCTTTGAACTTGAAGGCTCAGACGTATTTCCAATAACTAAAGTTTTACGTTTCAACAATTTCTGCAGTTAGCTAACACAAACTGTAATAAAGAATACACGTGGAATTAAAACACACTTAACCTTGCAAAACCAAACAAATACGGCGGAACTTTGCACACCCGAAAATAACAAACAACGAGTGAAACATAGCAGCACGGCATAGATACATTAAGTCGTTACTAAACACTTGAAAATAAATTGTTTAGAAACATGTTTCTATGACTCCCCCCCCCCACCCCAGTGTGACATCACGCATGAGCAAATCTATGGAATCGCCAGATCACAACACAGAGTTTTGCCACGCTGTTATGTAGACGAACAAAAAAAAACTAAATTAATTAAATCCGTAGTTTTTAACCTACCATCCGTATAACCCTAGTCAAGAATAGAAAATCATAGCAACTACGGAGAATCACTAGTACTTGGCATCTCTGCATACACACACACGCGCACACGGGCCGATGAGCCACGAAACAAAAACCGAAAAAATGCAATATATGTCTCCACCTGGTGCCCAGACTGTAGTGTGAATTCTTCATCAACCAATAAACGCAACATAATTTACAAATGCGTAAGATAAGGAACATGACTCTCAGAATAAGACTTTTTGTCAACGACACAAAATTTACAGAACACAAAAAAGTGCAACAGCTACTTAGCCACGCATCTGTAGCATGATTTACACAATTTACAGACAATCACAGTTTACACCTATTGTCCATAGAAACTGAAGAAAATCCGTAGACGTTGACATCCCTGATTATGAGTTTAGAGTTTGTAGTACTTCAAGAAAAAAATTACACTGTATACTCACCACATTAATAACTGCAGCAGAGTACATTAACGAGGACAAAAGAAGATTGCAACTCATTTGATCTGACTCAGATTGTTGATGCTGGCCATATGCCGCACTGCACTACTAAAGTTGTGCAGTCACTGGGATTTCCAGTGACGTCATAAGAACAGAGGATTTATGGATGTGGATACAACTTTCGTGACCCGGGACCAATGCAATGGTGTGTAATGTGTTCATGACAGTCAGTGCCATAGGCTCGCTGAGATGGTAAAAGCACATAGCCAAGCCACAAATCACACATTAATTCAGTACTAAATCATAATGACATTTGAGCAGCTATGTAACCTAACATCCATATAATTCTGCAACGATAAGAAATGGAGAACTTCACTACACACTGTTAACAAGTAGGGATCGGTTGGTTCAATTTTTTGGTTCTAATTTTCGCCGGTTCTCAAGGTTTGACTCGGGAATGGTTTTGGATGAACAACAACAGCAACAAAAACAACTAGTACTACTATTCTGTTCTAGGTTATACACACAGTAAATTATTATTTATTTTGGAGATGTTTATATAAGTAGCACAAACAATACAAATAATTTCTTTACATCTCACACAAGTGATAACAAAAGCAAAATAACCAATAAAAAGTATTATAATAAACAAAATTTCATTTGTGTCAAAGGTATGAAAGGTTTCTTTACCTCTAATTAATGAGCTGAGTTTTTGAGAGCTTAAAAATAGTTCTTATTTGTCATTGAAAGCTAAGGACTTATGATTTAATTAGCACAAATACTCTTAAATGTATTTTTTGAGATCAAGCATTCAATATTTGTTTGTGACAGAAAAGTTACAATAAAAAAAACATTATAGCAGGGGCAAAATCACAAAGTAGCTGTATTTGCATTGCCTGCAATGATTTCATTTCAAAGTGATCTTACCAGTCAGTCGATTTTCGACTTCCAATTATTATTGTTCATTGAATAGATGTGCTCTGAAGTGTAATGTTGGCTGCATGAGCTTCAGTATGAATGCAGATTTATGGTGCATGTAAAATGGATAAACAAGCATACTTTTGGGTAGTGAAAACTGCACCTTGAGTTTTTGGTGCACATAAAGTGTGTAGTCAACTAGAAAACTCTGTCCTTAATTAACATACAAATATTTTTATTTAACTTAAATTTTTTCGTTCGTAACATTGAATCCTTTGTGAAAGGAAAAAACACTAGTGTAAAATGCTTGAGTTCAGCATGTACATTTTGAAAGTCCTAAGTGGTACAGGTGCACAATCCTTTATCTGAGCGCCTCGGAACTAGCATTATTTCGGGTTTCGGAATTTTTCGGATTTCGGAATAAATTTTTATTACGCCTTGTGCATTCAGGGATTTGGGTTTTTGGGCAAATATATTTACTAACGGTAAATAAATACAGTGGATTCTCGAACCACCGTTGTTTGATTGACAATCAAAAAAAGAATGTGGGAAAATAATGAACGACGCTGTCTCGTAAACAAACTTTATACATAACGTCAACTTGCATTTTCGTTGGAAACCAACAGCCGAAATTAGTATTTAAAAACAATGTATTAAATTCATTAAAAAATTTCATTTCCTAAAAAAATCCAGCTTGTAAAATGAAGAGATCAGCTACAATAATCACACTCGCTAAAATTTCATAAAGTAACCATACTTTAAAAAACTCCGTTACAAGGCATCATAATATCATATTCATAGAACATACGAAGCAAAGTCATAGATGTTGGGTACTGTTAGCGCACAATTATTTCATGGACTGTATACAACTAATACAATTAACGGTAACGGATGCCACATTTTTATAGCGATATACAGTGAGGCTGCCCGAACGCACTACTCACCGCCATCTTTGATCTTTTGAGATAATGGCCTCCTCCCGGAAGCCCAAGGATGCCAACTGCTGGCAGATGATGAGGAAGAGCTGCTGCCAACTCAAACTGGTGAATTGCTGCGCGGGAGATTCAAAGTTGGAAGTGCTAACCGGGATTGTTCGAAATGCACTATTTAATGATTTAGTCTCAACGAAATTTACAAATACCCAAAATTATACACTATGTACAGTCAGAACAGGTACATTTTCATAACTGCCAACTTACGAGTGCTGAATAGGTTTGCATTACAGCCAACTTATGAACGAAGTAAACACGTAAGAATAAGAACATTTCATGCTGTCTCATTGTAGCCAACCTACGATACTATCGATTGTAACGGATTTCGATTATTTTTCGCTTTTTTATGTTTGCTAAGCGTAGAAAAATGAACTATGCACGCAATCTTTGCCGAATGTAAGTTATTTGTTTTCAATGGACGACTGGATGAGCCACTTGACTCAAATTCGTCGGTTGCTGTGGAAATAAAAATTTCGCCGCCCGAGCCTCGAAAAAATTTCGGATTTTGGAGCTTTTCGGATTTAAGAATTTCGGATAAAGGATTGTGCACCTGTACACAAAGTTTAAATTTTCAGGTTATTTACAAAACAGTTTTCAACATTTTAAAATGTCATCTGCTTGGAAATTTTTGTGTTAACAGCACAGACAGTAAATACACATTCTGTAGTTACTGCTAAAGCCACATATCCAGAGGATGTTGTAAACCAATTATGAACATGCAGAAGCTTTTGAAAATATATAATCAAAAGTTACATAAAGTGAAACTTGTAAAAACTGTCCCTTATTTTTCAAAAGCTCTTTGTTTATGAGCAGGCTTAACATCTGTAACAGAGGTTGTCCCACGTCATGACCTTAATTAATTTTAGTATATCTTGTAAATATATTTCCTTTGAATCATGTCTAATATCTACACATTTTTATGGCTAAATAGTTTTGCAGCATTGCTAACAATTTCATGAATTTCACTTGCATTGTTAATGAAAGTTGTAAACTGTCAAAATTAGTCAGAACCGAATGCCAGAACCAAGTTCTGAATAGCAGAACAGTCACAAGAATCAGTACTTTTTTTATTCGATTTATCTATACTAAAAAGTTATGTTCATGTGCATTTGCTTGAAAATGTTCCTAAAACTGGCAAAGTACATGTCACTATCTTAATAAATCTAATTTAAATTACACAAAAATGTGATTCAGTGGATTTAATTATGTAAGAAACTTATTTCATTTTAAACTTATGCATAAAACAAATTTGGGAACACTGTCTCAAAACTATAAGACTACAAAGATATGTAACTTTGTACAAGCAAGAGAATCAAAGCAGGTAAATACTTAGGACCCTGAAAAAATACAGTCTAAAGTGAAATGCATGAAGGAATTAAGCAGTCCCTAAATTCTTCTAAGCAAATATTGATGAAAACATTCAAATTATTTCTCAAACATAATTTTTATCGTTCATCATAAATTAAAGACAAGAGTCAGAAAAATATTTATTGCACTTTGGGCAAGGCAAGTTACATGCATATAATTCAATCTACTAAATAAGAAATACATCACATATATAACCAACATAACTAAAACACACCAGCTATCATAACACTAACATTCTATTTAATAACACAACGTCATAGATATTAATTTTTCTTACTTTACACACATTATAAACCTCAATAGAACTAATAAATTATTACCTGTAGGTTCGCAATGCTCAGTGGATCATTAATGTGATTTTCCCCACCACTGCGCCAGTGGTAAGTTCCAGGGTTTCTAAGAATCAACATATCTGGTGAATGTTCAGCATAAGCTAAGTTGTGGCGTTCAAATGCATCACTTGCTAGGATCTCGAAAGTTGCTCCACCAATTCGTGATGGTGTGCCCTAAGATTGAGCAGAAAGAAACCAGACCTTGATGTCAAGCCACATACAAATTCCTCATAACATATTATTTTAACAACAAAAATCATGCAGACAAAAAAAACACACATTTAACAAAAAATTAACTTTTTGGTCTTCATTTTTTGTTAAATTTTGCTGGTTGTTAAGCTTGAATCCACAGTTACAAACAAATAACTAATATAATTTGTACAGGTGAGATATAACAAATATAATAATAGTTTTATGTACAAGCACCCAGTTCACTTCCAAGTCTTACCAAAATCTTATTTATATTGCTTACATTTTGTTTTTTCACTATTTTACATGGAAAAAGACTGTGATGAAGTTGTAAGAAATTTTACATCAAAATACCTACCTTGAAACATTTGTCAATCACTTCATCAGACAACCCTACAGCTTCAAATATTTGTGCACTCTTGTAAGACTGCAATGTTGAAATCCCCATCTTGGCCATGACTTTTGCCAAGCCTCTCTCCATTGCAGCAACATAGTTCTGAAAATAGGACAATACATTATTTTAAGTAAAAAAAAATTTCAAAGCATTTTTAGTACATAAATTCTGCTGGAAATAAACACCAAAAGCATTCTCAATTTCAATGTCAACTGGATGAAATTAAAAATTCTATGTAATTGCAAATACAGCACATATATCAAATCTATTAAATTTAAAATCAGATATCTTGTAAATTAACAATTTTATTAATAATTTACTAACACTGCATTTATTCGCTGTTGTTTATATGTAAATAATATATTAGAATTAAGTATTAAATGTAAAATTCATATCAGTTTTTCAGATTCATAACACATCATTTTACTTTTCATAGAGCACCATCAACAACTCCATGAACAAACATTACACTCCATAGAGAATATAAGTCATTGAACCATTACTTTTCCGGCAAAGACTCGTGTAAGGTGTAGACATACATTATTGGCCTGAACATAAAACCACATTATAAAAAAAACTTAAAAAATCACTACCCCCTTAATTATAAATTGCAGAATGAAAAAATTAACTTGTCATGAATATTAGATCACTCTTACCTCTTACCTCATGTTACAATTAAACTTTTTCCTATCCAGCACTTCTAGAATAATTTTGTTTCATTTAGAGCCAAAATCCAAATTAATAGAGAAATTAAGTAAACATCTGCGGGGCAGCCTCTAGCTTGTCCGGCCATGCGAACAAAAAATAAGCACATGAATCATCTTTGACCATTTTTGCTAGTTCTAACCAGCAGTGTCTGGCTCTCTGCCTTCAGTGACAGATAAAATTTGTGGAGAGAAAAGTGAGAGCAAGCGACAGCAGAGCAAATGAAATAAGAAATTGACACATCCTCTTATAGGTCATTCGGAATAAGTCAACATTAACAACAGTTACATTATTGTTTGTATGGTTGGTAGTGAATAGTTGCATGTAGTTCAGTATATTTTCGTATTTGAATACAGCATTAGTGAAACACTATCAAATGCAAACGACCTCTCTGTATTTAACATACTTTAAAATGTTTATTTAAGTTCTTATTGACATACCTATGGACTGCATAATTTTGTTTAATTAGCGCAATCACAAAGCAAAGCAACCGAGCCGATTGGTTTGGTAACAACATAGAAATATAAACTTTTTCTTGGGTTTACTTATTGAGTCAACATCATTCTCACAGTTGTGTTGTTATAATTAAAACAACGTTTCCAAATCTTAGTTATCCTAAAAGCTTAATATCCGTTTATGATCCACATCACAAATTTTAATTTGGTTTTTGAGAAAATAAGTACAGGTGTTACATGGGTAAATACGGTAAAACATGCCTACAGACATTAATGTTGCTTAGAGGTTGCCGAAAATGCAACCTTAAGACGGCAATTTGGCAATCTTAATTTATTTCTTAACGTTCGGCGGGCCTGTTTCTCTCTTTCTCATCAGTACAGGTCAACTGCAGAAAACTCCTACCTCACAACTGTGTCACACTATCCCACCCCCTTCACCAAACTTTTAAACAATTTATCAGACATAACACCGACTGAAAATATTCTGATCACTGCGGTCAGTGCAATTACTAGATACAGAGTACAAAACACAATGGCGCCCAACAGCATTCAATTTGATTCGCTTGCAGAAATATTGTTACCATATGAAGTGGAAAAAAAATTTAATCTCAATCTAAACTACAGTAAAATCTCTTTATAATGTCTTATGTTATAATGACCGCCTGTCTATAACAAGCCAATTTTGAGGAACCATAAAAATTTATTTATAAAAAGTCAAAAAATTTAAGAAAATTGGCCGAGAATACTTTTGTGCACATTGAGTTGTGTTTTTCTTGGTGAACGCTGTACGCCAAGGGCCAATACCCAACCCTCCCTCCCTTCTGAAGCCCACACCTGTTTTTATTCGTGGCCCGTGTCGTACTTTGTAGGGTTCCACCGTCTCTGTAGACAATATTGCCATTCATAGTGGACTCCAGCCTGTGTGCCTTGGCAGTTGGTAGAGAGAAAGGGAGAGACGGATAGAAAAAGAGAGTAATAGAGAGAGAGAATGTGACCTTGCTGGCCGCAGCTGCTGTCTTCACGCCTCTCTCCTTGCCTTTGTCTAGCACTTCCAATTACCAGTTGCTTATCAGCGTCGCTTCTCGCTGGAAGTATACGCATCTTGTTTTTTTTTTTTCCCTCTTTCCATAATGCCTATTATGTGTATGACCATTCTTTGCCATTTTTCAGCTTTTGGTTGAAAACATATTTGCTTTATTGTTTATAAACATTTTTAATGACCAGTGCAATTTATTTATATTGATTTGGTTACAATTTGGAAATGAGGTAAGCAATAAAGATATGGTTGGCCAAGTGTGACAGACTGGTGGCTTGCATGTTTTCTACTCAGTGAAAGTAAGACTCATGGGAAAGGTGCTTGTGTACTGTTTCCATGCAGAGACAGCCTGCTGGTGGTTTATTACAAAAGGTTCTCTGAGAAAAAAGATTCCATGAGGCATCAATCATCTCTTAACTTTTGTAGCAATTTATGTTATATATCACGAAGTAAAGATAGCAATTATTTCAACGGCAATGCTAGCCAACATAACATCACATTTATGTTCGAATATTTTACTACATATTTCTTATTATGTTCGTATAAAATATTGTGATCTATCTGAACAGAGATTATG
Source organism: Medauroidea extradentata (assembly GCA_003012365.1). Classification (NCBI taxonomy): domain Eukaryota; kingdom Metazoa; phylum Arthropoda; class Insecta; order Phasmatodea; family Phasmatidae; genus Medauroidea; species Medauroidea extradentata. The sequence goes on from PNEQ01089723.1 coordinate 8,273, forward strand.
TATTATAAATTGCCAGTAAAATATATTAGCGGCGCACATGAATTTTTATACTTCAATATAGCAAAAAATATTTTATCTCCAGTTAATATGAGCCCAATGATAGTGTTCAGGCTACAAAAGCGGCAGATTAATATTGTGTGCACGTGCAAAAAAAGATGAGCAGTTTCACTGCATTAACTTTTTTGCACCTCGAAAATGCTCCGAAACATTAGTTCATCCTCAGTGGCCGAGCCGGATACCTCCCCTCTCCACCTTCCAACACTAATCTTACTTCTGGTCTCTTCCTTTCCCGAGTGACAAAAGATGTCACGGCTGGCATGCAACATCGCTAAATTTTTCACCGTTATTGTGCGTTACTTTCTAGTCCTTATGACCAGCATGTAATATATTAGTGTTTCAATGAACATTCCTATTATTTTAAAAATATTACCACAATTAAATTCACTTTTTGCTCGTTCTTGTACTGTTCATGTATAATTGTTTTGTGACAATAGAAGGATCAATACAACATTCTTGTACAGTAGAGTCTCATTACAGCGAAATGTCACGGTTCTGGGTTCAAACTTTGCTATAGCCGAATTTGGCCGATTCTGACCCCTAAACCCAAAAATTGCATTAAAACTGTCTTAAATATTATTTAATTACAAAGTAGTATGATATTTTAAGGAAATTTTGGTTTATTTTAACAGGTAAGTGTGCAATGGTTACAGTGATACGCAAAAAGTATGGGTCAACTATTCGCTAAGTCAAAATGGGTCAAAATATCAGCCATGGGATGTAAGTATGGCTATCAATCGCTGGACCGCCTCAGCAGTGTCTCGTCTGTGCGGATGCGCGGGAAGAGTGCACACGCCGGCAGTCAACATGATTACACTGCTGGCCCCTGCAGACCAATGTAATCAGTTTGATGAGTGTAGCAATTTATTTATTTAAGCATGCACGCTCTGATGATAATTCTATGTGCCCTTTCACACTGTGGCACGTATAGAATAATTTGTGCGCTTGCCCGAGGCATATAAACTTCAGCTTGGACGGATGAACATATTGTTTACTTGTCTGTTCGGCAGTGTTATACGAGATGCATAGCAAAGTGGCTGACATCTGGTGGTGAACTTCTGAACCTTCAGAATGGTGATACAGACTGCAGATGCTATATTGTACACGTGTGTAGCGAAGCAATTTAAAGTCTATAAATAAATACTAGGTGGTAATAGTACTGTACTTCGTTGTAAATATACAACAGTTTTATTAAAAATATGTTTCTCTATGTATATAAAGAGCACTGTCGACAGGTAACAATGTAAAAATATCGTTACAAGTGTTGAAATGATATAGTTGTAGACGTTTCTATGCATTCGTAAGCATTAAAATACAAAGTTGGCATGCGTGTCTTATTAAAAATAATTTTTCGTTTTATGTTTATTTTTGAAAAGTAGATTATTTTTCTACAAAAAAATGTTACAGAAAATTTTCCGAAGCTACGTTTGCAGAACCTTTCGTAAATATCTAGTAACGTGAAAATTACATACTCATACTATCCCTTTTTTTATACAAAGTATTAGTCTACTTGCAATTACTATAATATTAATACATGTTGTAACAACAGCATGAAGTATCCTTCAATAATTATGTAATCTATAAGCATTCTGAACAGACAGTTTTCGTGCAAACAAATTTTAATCAATTTTGTAGTTTTCCAAAACGATTACAGTCCATTTTTTCTTATAAATTGTATTTGCGGCACAAACAGAATTGTTTACTGCTACACTCTCTCCATACGACTTTATTCCGCGCGTCGCTTCTAATACACACTTCATTGAAGAATATGGAATATATTAAACAATTTTTACATGTTTTGTATTAAATAGTTTGTCGTGTTCAATATTGGTTTTATATACATAAATTGAAGCCTGCATTTATCCTCACCAGCCCTTAAAAATTAAAATAAACTCGCGTTTCCATTGCCACGCATAGGGAAAATACGTTTCTATCACCACTCCGGCTGTCTGCAAGGCGCGACGGTGCTGCTCCTAGCGTTGCTTTGCATCTCCCATTTGCCGACAAAAATAAGCGACGCCAACATTGGTAGTTGCACCTTGGGTAGTTGCTTTATTTTCGCGCACTAGTAGTGAACTGTGTTTAGCGGCGGCACAAAGATAAGTTCGAAGCCAATTAGTAGTAACAGAAGTGCGCTCACGTGTATGCATTGACATTGAGCAAGGCCACAAGTTAGTGATTTTATTCCAGCAGTGTGCCGACAGAAAACATGTCTGACCTATTTGAGCGCTACCAAACCTAGATAGACAGTTCGTTGAAAAGCAATGCTAAAGCTAGGCATGCTCGTTTTCACACACGGCCCACCCCCATGATTTTTTTTTACTTTTTATTTTTCTTTCTTCCTCTTCATCTGTCCAAACAGATTCGTTCCAAAACAAAAAAAAAAGTAACTTACTCATGTTCCCACACTATTCCTGACTGTGTGCACGATACTTTAACAATGCAATGGTCAGTCCGCAAGGATTTATTGCTTCTCACTCAAGTTTATGTGACATTTAGTGTGTTAAATTATAATTAGTGTACAGTAAATGTTGAAACTGTCAATAAAATAAAAGATAAAAACATGTACAGCCGACTGTGTGAGCATGAAGGTGAATCAGAACAGCAAATGTACTGACAAAGGATGCATCCTCTCGTCCGCCTTCCTTGCAGCTTATCTCAAAAAGCTGAAGGTCTACGGAGTAAAATATGAGCTGTAGCAAGCTCAGCAGAGATAAGCACGAGTAGTTGTGTGGGTGCTTGTGTGAGGGAAAGAGACAGCGCTATCGTATCTCCCAGAGGCATTTTTTCTGTATGCGTGGTGTGTGACATGTATAGCACAGCTGGCGGCAATTATTCTTAGTGAAGAAACAGCATATGTCCGACATTATTCAGTCCGAATACGCAGTTCTTGTTCCAAATAGCCGTGTCGTCATCTGAGCTGAGCGGAAGGTTTTTTTGGAGCGCCTCGGGCTACGTTGCCGAGGATCTGCGCGCTCTCCAGGAAAATTTTTCATTTTCTAGGAGACTTTCCCCTTTTATTGCCGTTTCTTTGCATCTGTGAAAATTCCGAGCTGAATTCTAATGAACATACAGTATTTTAAATAATCTTTCCTGCTCGCAATGTTAAGTATTTACATTTTATTCCTTTAAAATAATATTTTAAAAAAATTTTTTTGGCCGGAATTGAAAATACTGTCGTAGTTGCGTTGTTGTAGTAGCTCGACTGTACATTTATCAAAATTCAAAATCGTATTCCAAAATCGTAATCAGTAATTAAAATCAGAAACACAAGCTGTATGTGAAACTAAACACGGTTGAAAGCACAATGATTAACAACAGAAACGTAGCCAACAGTCACCTGTGTTGTAAAGGGGTGGCAGAAATAAATGACGCAAGTCTATTTTTAGAACAACGCACGCTTGTGTTTGGAAAGGGAAGCGATGCGTCCAGGCAGAAGCATGACTCACGTGACAGTGCCAGCGAGCAGGATCGGTGGGGGGGAGGGGGGGCGGTGCAACTGTTGCGTTTAGCTAACAAACACCTATTCACTTCACAAGGTCACGTACATTGCCGCAACCGTCTTCACATGGTCACGAATCTCGCTGCAAGCCTTCTTCACACGACTCACCATACATGTTTCTACTAATGAAATGCACGTTTTTCATGGAATTTTTTGCAATTTTTTGACGGTTACTCAAAAAGACTTCGCTATAACTATGTTTTTGCTATTTCCATGTTCGCAATGACGGAATTCTACTGTATATCATAATATTTTATAGGAACACAACCAAAATTTTTAGTTTGTATTTTTTTAAGACTTTACTTTTTTTTATATTAAAGACCACTCAATAGGCTCTTACAAAAAACTGCATATTTTGACATGTAGAGGTTGAGGATGGGTCAAAATTGGTCCCAAGTTTTTATAACTAATTCCCCTCAATACAGACCCTGTTTGAAGAAACCACAAAGGGTCACTATAAAGAGGTTTTACGACATTGGCTTCATCATTTAGTTCATACAAAATAAAACACATTGAATAAAATAAAATAATTCATTTCATCGCAGAAGTCTGCAGCCTATTTTTTTTTTTACATATATGTTGTCAAATACGTTGGATATTATAAAAGTTAACATGGTAGGCAATTCAATGAATGTGGAAAATCTGTGAGTAAATGTTATACAAATGAATTTAACAATAATGAATCAATTACTTGTTACAGCTATTCGTGTTAAGTTCAGTTCTTTAGATGACGTGGTCATAAAAAAAGTTATTTCTTTCATTTTTTTTTTTTTTTTTTTTTTGCAAATCTTGAGCACTACATTTCAAAACATATGACAAATTGAATGAACAACTACAAAGAGAAGGGGGATACAATGTGGGCAGCAGCAGTACCATGAGAAGTGAGCCATAGTTGTAAATGGATATAGGCAATTGAAGAAGCGGAGGTAACATTACTATCAAATGATAATTTTATAATGGTATCAGTATAAAAGGATGCCTGTGGTCTTCTCACAATGTGCTTTGAGGACCACATATTGTGTTGTTTCAGCACTCGTAGTCACTCCACAGATGGGCAGTTTACAAACACGATATACAATGTTTAAAAATTATTAATTTTTTCCTGCAGTTCCCGGGTATGTAAGATATTAAATTATCCACGACATCTATCTCCATGATTATCGCAAACAATTAGAAGCTGATTATAATAATTTAATGGCCTTTATACTATTTTACAAAAGCATTCAAAGAAGTAAATGTAATTTTAGGTTCTCAATAAATAGAAATATAGTCAACACCACAGTTAAAATACATTTAACTTTTGTAATTTTTTTGAGGAACAAAAATATTACCTTGTACACAACTTCGTCAGAAAATGTTTCATTCAATACACCTTGCTTCCTTAAACCAGATGCTAATTCAAATACCAAGTATGGGCAAATGGCATCTGCACCATATCCAAGCAATACACACATGTGATGTACTTCCCTACAAAAGAAAAAAAAAAAACATATTGAGTATCGCTCAAGGAACACAGATAATCAATCCACAATCAAAAAAATTAAAGTAAAATGCACTAATTATGTTAAATGAATTTGATAACTTACACTCAGAACAATATCAAAATAAAATCTGTATATCAGACTCTTCAATAATATTTTGGTGCAAAAATTTTTATCACATACTATTTTTAACTCGCAGAACAATATTGCAAAGATATTACAAATTTTCAAAATTGTTAACTAAAATCTGAAGTAGGTATTTTACAAGTACAGTGAACCCTCGATAACACGAACCTTGATGTCCCGGACTTCGGATAACTCGGACCAAAATTTTAAAAAAATTTTAAGAATTTTTAATTAATTATTTCTTGGTTACAAGACATAAAAAATCGTTTCTGCTGGATTTAAATTCATCTCATTATATTTTAGAACAGTATTAAACTTTATAACGTAGTCGCCCATCGCTACTTAGCCTTTAATAATCCCACAGTAAATATCTAGCAAGTTCGGTGTGGTAAAATGTTGCTAGCGAGGAGCTCGCCGCGCGAGTAAAGATGCAACGCAGCAGGCCGACCTCTCACTTCTTTATCTTTCCTCCCTCTTCGTCCTGCGAGCCAGACACGCACGTGTGTCGTAAATAAACATTTCAGCATGGTGCTTCTGAAATGACTGTAACTACGGGTTACAATGGCACATGAACGGAAAATTATTTTGTTCTGGTATGTACAATGAATTCAGGGTTGCAAAACAAATTGTCCCGGACATTAAAAAGAAAAATTAAAAATCTATGCATTGCATTGCGATGTAGAAAAATTGGTGAGAAGGTTTCAAGAGCCGATGTGGGTGGTGAAAGAACAAAACAACATCCATGCCCAAGTCGGACACGATGAGTTATGCTCACTGGTTGATGATGCTTTGTTGATAACGTAACGGCATCTGGAGAGTTGTAACGTTTTAAGCATGAATCGGATTTGTTTATAAACTACTTCACGGGAAATAATAGTGTACATGTAATAGACCGTAAAATGTAAATGTCTTATGCGGGATAATTTTAAACAATTTTCATTGAGTGACGCACATGAATGGATTAACAAGATTTTGTAGTCTAAATATTTCCATGTTTACTATACACAGACAAAATCTTTTTCTTTGTTTTAGGAGAAATGGTCATGTTATGAACGAGTAAATATAGAAAAAATTTTAATTTGTTATATTCTACACCAGAAAAATTTAGAAGGTAATTTTTTTGAAAACCCCTTATAATGGCCGCACCCCATTTTTTGGGCCTAAAATTTGCTCAAATATATGCGGCGATTATGCGAGTAAATACGGTAACTCTGTAGAACATGATTAAAATTTTATTGCTTTATAATATGACAATTTGTGTAAGAATGAAGCTGTACATTATATGTTTACATACGTAAAATTAAATTTTAAAATTAGTAGTGTTAAAATGTGTTCACATAATGTACAGTGACCCAGAAGGATTGTTAATTACAGTACCGTTTTTATTCATGTATACGAGGAAAATTATTTTTATACCTTTGTTACTTTGTAGGAGGGTAGAGTAACTATCAGGCTAGCAGTTGGCTGCTGCCCCTACGCTGTGACATACGGATGTAAGGTATTTTTCAATGTAAACATCTTGTGTGAGATGCGTGTGGTCACGTGCGGTGTTTGTATTGCATGCGACTGTACCGGTTGACCTTGACTACTTCCGCTCGCAACCTCCCTAGCATATCTCCAACGATCATTTCTTATCTCTCTCACGCGTGCACGCACACTGGCTGTCGCCAGCTAGACGAAAACTTTTATGTAATAGAAGGGTGCCTGGTGCCAGCTTCTAGCACAGAGATAAAAAAAAGATGAGCCAGAAGTAGCAGCATAAAAAAATAAATAAAGATCTGACTGCCTACATTGTTTGACATTATTTTATAGCTCTCCATGTTACGTTAATTTTCCCACTGCATGGCCGCCCTCCCGTAACTTGATACGATATATATGTACAAAACAGTATTTATTGCAGCCTCTTTTGCTTGTAGAAATAATAGCGTACTAATTTCTTCGCGTATCTTGTGATTAATGACTGATTACCCCACCTCCCCGGACACCCCTCGATAACACGGATAAATCGTAACTCGGACAGCTTCTTCCCCCTTTTAGTCAGAGTTATCGAGGGTTCACTGTACTCACAAAAATTACACACTATTAAGTAAAATGGTTAAAAAAGACTAAGTTAAAATGTAATACACTCTCAAAGCAACAGCAGTTGCACCTATGGTTCCACACCCAGGGAAAACCATTCCATAAAGGAAATAACTGCCGATTTGTGTGTACAAGTCTTCAGGAAATTTTGAGCACAGGAACATTTGTTTTTGCTGGAGTGAAGTGAAAAGATTTTTGTCAGCAATCAAGATCTAAGTATTTAATGCTGGTAAGGGGTGACAGGATGTGAGTATGGAGCAGCGTTAATGTACTAGGTACTATAGGTACTACAGTAGATATGACAATTGTAGACTAAGTTATGCCAGCATAATTGTAATTAAATTACGTTCATGATGTAGAAAACAATTTATCATTCAAAGGACTTCAATATTGTTTGAAATTAT
>PNEQ01089735.1:0-81272 GCA_003012365.1 Medauroidea extradentata
TTTTGGTTGTCATTGTTTGGTGGCTTTTGGTTGTCATTGTTTGGTGGTTTTTGGTTGTCATTGTTTGGTGGTTTTTGGTTGTCATTGTTTGTTGGTTTTTGGTTGTCATTGTTTGGTGGTTTTTGGTTGCCATCGTTGTTTGGTGGTCTTTGGTTGCCATCGTTGTTCGGCGGTCTTTGGTTGCCATCGTTATTTGGTGGTCTTTGGTTATCATCGTTGTTTGGTGGTCTTTGGTTGTCGTCGTTGTTTGGTGGTCTTTGGTTGCCATCGTTGTTCGGCGGTCTTTGGTTGCCATCGTTGTTTGGTGGTCTTTGGTTATCATCGTTGTTTTGTGGCACTAGACTTCCCGTACTCTTGTGTGATCCATTAATTCCACTATGAACTGCTCTGCTGTCAGCGTACTGCAGCAGCAGTACTGCTGCTAGACATATGACCAAAACCTTCATTTTGGTACCTGAAACAAATTAAATTTTCTTGTTAGTCCAAAGGACCTTAAAAAATTAGAATATGTAAACTGTAATATTGACGTGTAAATTTCATTACACGTATAATATGTAATCACGTGTGGTGCTATTTTGTTCGGGATATAAAATACGTAAAGCACAAGAAATATAACTCAGAGTTGGTTGAAAATATAAAAATAAAAATGAATTATGTTAGAACTGAAACCCAGGTCGTTACAAGCAGTCTGACCCGCGGTTTGCACGTTTGCAGCTTGTAGCAGTATGTTTACTTAAATTGACTTACATTTTTTGTTTACCAGATTAATAGTTCGGCCATTAGTTGTTTGAATAACCACTTGCTGCTAGTTGTGCTTATTCTGTAGCATGATGAATAGCGATGGCTACCCAAAAAATCAAATTTATGTTGGTCCCTGCCACGTTCAGTGACATCCAAGGACCTTATTTATTAATAGTAGTAATAACAAAATTGACGCGAATCCCATGTTTTTTTACCAAGAAGAAATACATTATGTTTTTAGGTCTTGCAAAATGTATGTATAAATACTCGATATTACGTTAAGTCGTTTGTAAAAATATGTCAGTATGTTGTCAATCTCTTTCCAAAAAGTAATTAAATAATAAAAAGTACAAAATTTAATTAATTAAAAAGTGTGTTGAAAGATTTTAATAAAAACTTCCTGAAACTTTAACTTTCGTACTAGTAGTAATATAAATACAAATGACTATATTAACATATATTAGCTTTCATAGTTTAATATTACTTTTCTTAATATATATACATAAGTGTATATAAAAATGTATATATATGTATTTATTTATTTTAAATTCTTCAGTGTGCAAAATGATGTTAAGGGTCATTAATGACAGTTTTACAAACATTTCGAAATGAAAAAACTACAAACTAATTTTTAGGTACCCCGTCCTACCACTTGACCTGTTCGACTCCAACCCTTCGCTTTAAGATTTTTTTTTTATAGAAACCAGTGCGGGCCACGCACGACAATTCACCAAACTTTCATTGCAATCGGATGAATGGTAGAAGAATACATACGTTACAAAAATACACACATATTTATGGGATTATAAATATTTTGTTGTTTATTTTATGGCGTCGACCAGCACAAATCCTTGATAGTGAAACACTGGGGATACGGGTAGAAGATGGGAAAGAATTGTTAAGGTCCTGTATATATTGAGCATTTGCTGTATTGGTTTGGGATGAATTCGGTGAATCGTAGAACCGACGAGTTAACAACACGGTAATTGTTTGGGATACGGCGAGATGGTATTTCTTACCAACAAATATATAAACTATTATTTAAAAAAGTTTAGTTAAATTGTTTAGACAATTTAATATGTAAATTTTTCCTAACATATCTGGATAATTATTTTTAAACTTTACACGCTCCTAGTTGACAAGTTTACAATTTTGCTCCAAAAATGTACAGAGATATAACTTACCTATAGGCCAAAAATCAAGTAAGAGTTGAACATTCTTAAATTATGATTCCAGTTAGTATTTCTAACAGTTTACGATAGTTTGCCTATTTTTCAACGTACTTTAGTTTTCGAGGGTTGCGAATCACGCAGTCGTACTAATGGCAACTAATAAAAATCGAATGAATATTTTCTTAAAATATTTTTTTGTAAAGAATTCTTTAAATTACAGAATTTTCAGAGCTTCTCTTATAGGAATCGCGTGGTTTCTGTTATCATTTCCTTTTTAATAGGTTTTATGTAAGCTGTAAACGTATGCAAAGTGGGTTTACGAAGAGTTATAAAACTAAGGGCGTATGTATTTTACGCTCTTCGCACATAGTCAAATTATCTAATAATATAGTTACGGATAGAATTTAGTATAGGAAATGTATCCTGTGACTATTTAATTCATATAAATTATTTAAATTTAGTTTCAGATGATCTGTCTTAGATTCGTTTTTCACCGTGCTCGAGTAGGTATTTTACTATAACAACTGACATGAAAACTTTATACGGGTTGTTCAAAAATGCATTGTCAAAATTGACAGGAAAGTTGAAGAAAACACTTACAAATAAATTTGGCCAGATAACCATGTGTTGGAAACAAATAGTTTTCGAGTAACGTGTTCTCAGGGGTATCGGGTGTGATTCAGAAGACGACAACGGTAGTTGTTTACGGTACTTTATTTATTTAACAATGTCACAATAAACGTTCAAAATTAGCAGCATTAACCTCCGCGCAGAGCCGGCGTGGATGGAGCAGGATGTCCCGTGTTCGCTGGAATGCATATGCGTGTGTTGTATATTTTTCAGCGAACACGAGACTCCTTGTTACGTCAAAACCGGCTCTGAGCTGAGGTTAATGCTGCTCGTTTTTAACATTTATTGTTACATTGATAAAAAAAAAGTATTGTAAACAAATTTACCATTGGTGTCTTCTCAATAACATCCGATACCACTGAATACCCATTACGCCTATACTATTTATGTTTCCGACACATGGTTATTTGGCGAAATATATCTGTATTTGTCTCCATCTTTCCTGTTACTTTTGGCGTTGTTGGAAATTGGTTGCGTTTCCAGACATGCTTTTGAGAGGAATTTCTTTCTGGAGTGGCAACATCCATTTGTGCGTCTGTGTGAGTCTGCGCTTGCCCTACACTACTAACAGACTCTCACTAATTTGATTGCTGAAGAATTTCCGTCGTAAGTTCCGATCATTAACTTTTCAATATTTAATTCGGATTATAATTATAAAGACAAATCAATATTCGTTGGAGCCGCATACACACTGCTTGCATTAAGTTTGCACATTGTGCTTGCATCCCTTAAATTATCACCATTTAAAATTGATAGGGAAATAAGTATCCATAAGCATAAACAATGTTTTCTAGATTTGCTTTAAACGTGTCTTAACTAAGCATATAACACTTTCTACAAAATTTCGTCCCAGTTAACAATCTGTAGAATATAACATTTAACTATTTAAGATTGTTTTGAGCTTGAACTAAATTTCGCAAATAATAGTATATCAACTCTTTGATGTAGCAGTTAGTATCGACGTTTCAGACCAGAAATATATGCAAAACAAGAAGCGCAAGTTCCTAAATATATATATAATGTTACTTATGTAAGGTCCGGACAATTTAAAAATTTATTTTTAAAGCGTGATAATTTATTAGACATTTCGCATTAATTGCTATGTGAATGTGCTTTTACTACGCAGTTGATAGATTAAGAATGACGCTTCACATATTTTTAGAAAAAATATTGGTAATAACTCTCAAAATTTAATATTATATTTTACTAATAGTTTTGGTGTATTATCTGAGAGGCATCTGCGAAGCTTAAAAAACAACGAATACGAATCGAATACAGAGATATCGAATCGAATCACAACTAAAAATATCGAAAAGGCTAAATTTTAGGTTGTGTCTTTCCAAACACTTAAATGTGTTTAATTATTTGGTGTACTACTTGATATCACGAATAATTACTGTAACAATGAAACCACGCATTTATCACCACATTTCCTGAAAAGAGATTTAAGATTTTACTTCCGGAAAATTTCCACAATTTTCGTCGGCCTACGATCCATCACTAAGACTCATATAACGCCTATTTTACACAAATGCACGCACGTATTTTAATACCACATCAAATGTAACACATTTATAGTTATTAATAATTTAATTTTTAAAATCAATGTTCTTGTTTGTTTCATGCCATTACTAACTACGGCTGTTGAAACGTAAACAAAATGATGGATTGCAGGGTGACCAACACGAGGCCAAACGATCCTTTCACGCGAGAGTGCGATCCATTTTCTCCGCACTTCAGCCCTATTGCTAATATAAGTACAAATCATTTACGCATACAAATTAACACCACTTTAATATAATATTAACAAAGGCGATAACGTTTTAAAATCATACTCTGTACCGCATACTTCAACGAGTTTTTTAATGAAACATTGCCGCACTCAGAAACAATTGTAGTATCCCTGACCAATATATTTTCGGTCATAATATGGAAAGAGAGAGAGAGAGAGAAAAGAAACATTCATCCTGATATTTGTGATAAAAATTACCGAAACTTCACAGTTTTAGCACATTTCCCGTTTTCTAAAGTAAGCTGGCTTTAGTGAATGGTCTCACACAATAAACCGGCGTAGAAATCCGGAAAGTATTTGTGATACAGCACGTAGACTTGTTACTGTGTTAGGCCCTAAATTTTTTTTTTGGTAACGGTAAGGTTTTTATGAATTAGGATAATTGTTTTGGTGCTGCTTCGTACTTGAATGGCGAATTTAAGTGAGAGAACCCTGCGCAAATAAGGCCGCAAATTTTGGTTATACTTTAAAGAACAAAACGACTGTGCAGAATGTTTAAATTGTTCAAAACGTTTGAAAACACCGACGGGGACAACTTCTACATCGAAGAATCATCTGTCACGCCATCACATAGTTCAGTATGAAGAATATTTGAAACATGATACAAATGTTCATGACCAGGCGGAATATGCTATTCAATACATATCATCTGCTAGTGTAGTTTATAAGAAACAACAAACTCTATTTGACACCTTCAAGAAAAAAGAGCCATTGTCACCACAAGGAAAAGAAGCTAGAGCTATCAGTAATTGCCAGAATGATGGCTCTTAGTCATTTACCCTACAGATTTGTTGAAGAGCTAGGATTTAGAGATCTTATGTATCATTTAAAGCCAACGTACTGTGTGCCCAGTTGTACAAATTTTTCACGTCACACCATACCTGAACTGTATTTTACAGAACGGAAAAAAATTAAAGATATGCTGAAGAACGAAATTCTTGATTTTGAAGAACAGGCATCGTGCCTGTCACTCACTGCAGATAACTGGACTAGTAAACCTGGAAATGGGTACATGTCACTAACACGTCACTACCTGATACATTTAGAGTACAAATACGTGACTTCAGACAACATTGTTATGCAAAATTCACATTCTAGTGAGAACTTGAGAAATGCACTCTCTGTTAAGTGAGAGTTGGGGTCTTCCATCACCCACAGAAGTGAGTCCCACGAAAAATTTTTGTCGTTACTGACAATGCTGCTAACTTACGATCTGCTATTGATGGAACACAGTGAATTCAACGACGTTGCTTTGCTCATACGTTGTAGCTGGCAATACATAGTGCAAAAGTTAAGACACCTAATGTAAATCAACTGATTTCCAAGTCAAGAACTATTGTTGCACGTTACAACAGAAGTAGTGCTGCTCGAAGAAAGCTGCTGAAGGCACAACAAAGTATTAACTTACAACAGTTCAAGATACTTCAAGATGTGTAAACTCTTTGATTTCGCGAGTTTGCAATATTACAGACAGATTAATTTCCTTGAAAGAGGCTGTAGCTGCTGAGTTGAGTTCATCAGATGTTGATTCACTTTCATCATTAGAATGGAAACTTGCTAGTGGTGTAGTTGAAGTAATGAAACCATTTGTAGAGGCAACAAAAGAATTGTGTGACAACACTTCTCCGGCAGCATAAACGATTATCACTACTGTTAATTGCCTCGAAGTTGCAACAAGTAATCGTATTAGAAATAATGAATCAGCAACAGGTGTTCCATTTGCACGTAATCTATAGAAATCTTTAAAAAGGAAGATTCTTCATGTACAAGATGGATGACATAAATGTTCTCTGTACTATGCTTGATCCAAGATACAAAGTTTCAATTTTTAATGATGGTGAGAAACAACATGCACTCAATCAACTGAAAAAGGAAATTATATTAAAAGGCACAAAAATCGACAAGACTCCAACAGAAAGCCTACCTTCCAGTTCTGGGTCTTCATGGGATGCCATAGACAGCTTACCCTTACATTTGTCAGAAATAAATGATGCAAGTTCACGCAGTGACCAAAAAATAAAGGCTATTGAACGTTATTTGGCGGCACCGCGTGTACCGAGACTATTTAATCCCTACGAGTGGTGGGAGATAACCAAGAGACTTTTCCACTTGTTGCACAAGTAGCTCAATGTTAACTGCCCCAGGTACGCAAGTTGCGAGCGAGAGGGTTTTCTCCACTGCAGGTAACATTGTTACCACTCGGCGCAAGTTGTTTGTCGCCGCAGCATGTTAAACTATTAAAATTTCTACATAACAATTTACAATGAAACTTCAGTGTTATAAAATATTTTTTTGTTCAGATGTGAGTGGTACATTATGTTTACATGAAGAGAGCGTTAAGCTTGCCTTGCAGACACATGTTCTAGCTTTTCAGTGCATAAGTTCTTTTGATATATTTACTTCATTGTGTTTTTTAACTTCGCGTGTTTAAAATAGGCCTACTTGAATATGTTCTAATGACTTGCTGCATTTCAACCACACGAAGGTAAAGTTTGTTGTAACACTAGGCATATAAGGGGGAAAAAGCAACAGTTGTATACAAACACGCATAACATTTTCAAGGTTTACCTTTATATTCAGTTAGTTTATAGACTTTACCCGTCTGGAAATGAAAATAACACTTAGATTAAAAGTAATTGTTAAGAATAATTGCTAGTTTGTAGGCAATTGCAATACAAATACTGTGTGTGATTTTTTACTAGTAAAGTAAATAACTTGCTTGAAAACTATGAGTACGAGTTTAGACAATCTTATGCCTTAAAAATGTTTATATTTGAAGTATTTACCTGTGTGACTCATTTATTTATTTTTAATGAAATTTGTACTTGAGACAGCATGAGGAGCTGTCTGTATTTGCACTTTATACAGTAATCTAGAATACTGTACCCAAGTACTTTAAAATAAGATAACATATTTCACCAAAAATTGAAATTCGAGAATAATTTAAACTTTGCTTCGGGATTCGATTCGAACTAAAAATCACCGATTCGCAGATTCCAATTATCTGGCATAGTACAATATTGGTAAAAACTGTCTATCAGGTACAAGCTCTTTACTCTCGCATTATGTTAGGAATGAATCTGAAATGAATAATGATAGTGCATTACATTGTTCTTTATTTTGAGAAAAATTATATTTTTAATGACACTTAAATATTACAGTGTGAAATAAACGTTTTTAAAACTAAACAATTTTATTATAGAATTAAAATTAATCGTACACGTAACACATTTGCTTTAGCATCTATTTATCTTAGCTTCATATGCACGGATCTACGTATAATTTCGTTTATAGAAAGATTCTGACCGATTTAAACGTTTGTTTATGCAAAATTTGGCTTTGCTTATATTGACGGAGTGCACATTAAGTTTTATTGTTATGATAGGGAACTTTCATGTTGCTTCATGATGTCGATAATGTAAGTTATATTTATTTTGCAAGGAATCGTGATTTTTTTGTCTGGCAGTGTCCACTTCAACAGTGCATATTTGGTTGTGAAATTTCGTATTTTAAATGCTACTTTAAAATAAATAAGCGTTATTTCTCTGAATAAAATTAAGAATTTTAAAATTAATTAGTAAGACTTTTCCGTAGCAAATATCTGAGTTCCGGTGTATTACAAGTCATTAAAATATATTTAACTGAAGAATGTTGTATTACGTACATTAAATTGTAAGGGGTTAGGTTTGAATGCCACTAAATTACCAACAGTTGTTGTTAAATACTAATTTTACTACACATATATGAACATTAAAAATTAATTTTGGTTGATAATGTAAGTGAATTAGTACGATATTAAAATAGTACCAATTATACTGTATTTGTACGTTAAACTACAACTTTGCTATATAAAAATATACCTCTTCCTGATACAGACAACGGTTTTGAAAACACAAATATTTTTTAAGTATACAATTAATTGGACTTTACGGTAAAATGCATTTTGCACGCTGTTAATTTTTTTTGTATACAAAATTGTCAAAATAACTTGAATAGTCCCTTACTAAAGTTGTATTCATTTCTTAACTGTAATGGTAGTATAGTAGAGATTGCTTACCTCGACGTGCAGGGAAGTGAAGGGAAACTGCTGACTTTCTGGGTTACAGGTCAGTCTTATATACACGGCAAATGAGGAGAAAACTGACTAAGAAACTCGAGATTAACACAAAGTGGGAAACTCCGGTGACCTATAATACACGTGAACAATCAGTTCTGATTGGCAGAGCATTGGGGATTTTTTAAGCGACTAACGATAATTACGTGACAGTATCAGATAACACACCCATGATGATTGTTGAGATACATTTTCATCAAAGTTTTAACAGAAAGACTTAACTGGAATAAATTAAGGTACGTGGGTAATGTACTATCATTTTAAGATTTAAGGAAAAATAATAACCGTTAAACATTCCAGATTTTCTGGAACGCAATGGATTTCTCATTTTATTTAAAATTTAGACTACATTAATTATAATATTTATTTTCGTGGCTAATAGCTAGATTATTTATTATGACCTAATTTTAGTATTCTGTAAAATATTTGGAAACACCCCCTTTACTCAATTCCTAGCTACACCACTGGTCCTATTCAACTTACTTTGACATCACAACTGCCTATTTTATATAGTTGTTAACAAAACTCTTTCTTCCACACATTTTTGTTAACAACTGAATATCTAATGAAATTATTTGTATTCCCTTGAGGAATAAGTTTAGGAATACTTTTATCAATGACCAATACATATTTTTGTTACAATTATTGTATTTATATTCTTGCATAGTGTTTTTCTTAATTTACTCAAAACAAACCTACGTTGGAAAAGGAGAGTTTTGTTACTCACCTCCTCAGTTTGTGCTTGGTCTAATTAAGTTTTATCTTTTTTTATTTAAAATATGATAAAAGTCATGCATATAGTTTTTCGCCAAAGACATTTATTATTATTTGTTTAAAAGGCAATCCCTTCGCGACTCCTCCGAAAACGTTCGCGACTCCTTCGCGAATCTTTTTAAATTCCTTCGCAAACTTTCGAGACTCATTTGCGAGCCTTCACGACTCCTTGTATTCTTCCTCCAACAACCAGTCTCACTGCATTGTCGTGATTTTTTTCTATGCGAAATATTCTCTCATTCTTTGAATATTTGTTTTCCTGAATCCCGATAAAAATACTTGTCATCATGTATTAGAATTTTTAAAATAATAATACACATATACAACTTTTAAATATAATTCAATATAATTTATGAAGTGCGCTACCTATAAAGAATAGCTTGGCTGCATTTCAAACATTACGAAGTACTAGCTAACATGTATTTGAAACCCTAATCTCGACAGGCAACAAAGCTTCCGCGAATACAATACACAGTGTGTAACAATGTTGTAGGCTATGATTTGACACATATAAAACAAAAATACATTTTTGTATTTAATAAAAATTGCTGAATTTTTAAATGAAAATTATAATCGTCAACAATTTTTTAAAAATACAAAACAACATATATTTTTGTTTTTGTGTGTGTTAAGTCACAGCCTACAACATTGTTACACACTGTGCATTTTTTCGGTTTGGTATGTCAGTTGGTTTTAGTGGTGTACATAAAACCGTAAAGTCTAAATTTTGATGTTTTGGACTCATTACGCAAAAACTATAAGAGATACACAATTTTCCTAAAAGGAATATTTAGTCACAATTTATGTCTAAAGTAAGAAAAAAATCTGGTACAAATACAAAAATAATAAACGACGTTGAAAACTGGGGTGAGCCTCCCTCTACAAGCTTAAATATAATACTTAATGTATTAGTTTACTACGGACTGTATGTCGCCACTACACACGCACCTATATTAGTTTCCACTAGTTGTGGTTGCGTGTAAAATAATACTGCAGCGAATATTCGCGCACAGTGGGAAATGTTACGATCACATTTTATTGATAGTTCTAAATAATTTTGTACGGTTGGTCTATGGTGTTTACTTGAGTTTAATTTCACCTGACGTATAACATTTCAACTTTTAACAAAGGAATATATATTTGTATCGTTCATAAACTACTAAATTGTTTATACTTAACTAATTAAAAATATAAGTCTCGGCTTTTAAGCATGGCATCTGTGGCACATAGTTACATTTCATTACACCTGACGGATAATTCTCCACTAAAAACAGCTGCTCATATTGGTCTTAATGAAAATACTAATTTTCTTTATCCTTTGAAAAATCATGACTATCAACAACCTATACGCCATTATAGTTATACTTCCTTACAACTTCTTGGCTTTTAAACATTACTAAGGGCAATCAACACATTTTTCGCAAGTTTTGCAGACTTTTTTTAAAAATGATAATTTCAATACGTCTTACTAAGTGGCGTTGATCTTTACTTTCGTAATTCTCCAACTTGTTTCGTTTCCTATAGTTAAACAACAGTTACTACCGACATTACCACAAATTTAAGGGTAAAGTATTTAAATTAATTATTTTTAACTGTTATAATGGAGAATATCGAATTACGAACACTTTGTAGACTAGAAACTTTGACAGTATTTTTTGTTCAGTGTCACATAGTCTGTTGTTGCATGGAAAGACAGTAGTGTGAAATTGCTGATAATGGGGCAGGGGCTCTGAGGGACTTGTAATCAGGTACAAGTAACCCTGAAAAAAAATTGACTTTTATAAAGATACAAACTATTTTTTGTAATTGTTTGACATTTAGGGATTTTTCTCCAATTTTGGAAAATTTTGAGTGTGAAGTCAACTATATGGCGGCCGTCATGCCAAACAATATGGCTGCCATGATGTCATCGGTGTCAAAGGTCACGGAGTTACTACCTTCCATCCCTGTTGACACTGCATACTTGAATCAGCGAATATTCGTTGATTATTCATCTATGACGGCTACATTTGGAATTCATCATCGCTATTGTTGTAAGCCACATATAATTTTCTCTGGGTGTACTTGCGTAGGGAACAATGTCGTGTAAACGGCGGATGTGACTAATATGTTTTCGGACCATGTCCAAATAACAAATTTTATTCCTCTAAATGTGAGAATCATTTCCCCATAATACTGGCATAAAGTTCTGAAATATAATGCAAACTTTGTCAAAATATAATATTGTTTATTAAAAAAATAGTACCATTCTAATAGAGACAGCAGATATTTAAATATAAAAGTTAATTACTGTAACCTGAAATCCGGTAACCTTACCTACCAGAGATGGTTGTGTGCAACCTGAGATGTCACTTGTCGAATGTTATATTTGGCTCCGATGCAGGTCGTTGGTGTTGAGATGGGAGTTGTTGGTTAGTCCTATTCACACCACGCTGCAGGATGTGCTTATGTTGCCCAGCATGCTGACGAGGTTAACGAACTTCATAAAATTTTTTTCCAAAATATGTCAGATTACAAAAAATATGATGTGGTCCTTTTTCAAAAATATGAGCACGTGATAAACTAAAGACAGAAAAGTCAAAGTCAGCTTTGTAGGCTATGAAGAATATGTACACTAAGTTTTATTAAATCTAAAAAAAAATTCAACATATATGGCATATTATGAAAAATATATATATAAAAATGTCTACCATTATGTAAAACATTAAAAAAAATTAAGGATGCCACCGTTTTAGAAATATGAACAAAGGATGAAATAAATACACAAAAGTTAGGTCAGCTGTGTAGGTAGTATATGTGTACCAAGTTTTGTGACATTTTGAAAAATATTTCCTATGACGTGTAACACTATTCTAACAAAATAAAAATGTCAGCTGTTTTGAAAATAAGAAAACAGGATGAACAAAATGCACAATATTTAAGTCAGCTTGGTATGTACCAATTTTGATGAACTTCTGAAAAAATTTCTTAAGATTTGTAATACTATGTTAAAAATATGAAAATGGCTGTCCGTGTTATAACATGAACACAGAATGAGAAATACACATAATTCAGATCAACTTCGTGTGACATATATGTGTACCAAGTTTGGAAAATTCTGAAAAATACTTCGTAAGATATGTAGTGTTACGCTAAATATGTACAAATGTCCGCCATTTAGAAATTATGAACACAGGATAAACGAAATACACAAAAGTCAAGTTAGCATATTATGTAGTTCATATGTACAAAGTTTGATGAAATTCTGAAAAATATTTCCTAGGATACATAATACTATGCTAAAAATATAAAAATGAGTACTGGTTTAAAAATATAAACACAGGATGAATTAAATACACTAAGTCATGTCAGAATTGTATGCAGTATATGTACCAAGTTTAATAAAATTCTAAAACATGGTATCTTAGATATCTAGTTTGATGTAAAAACGTTAAAATTGCCCTCTTTTGAAAATATAGAGAGGGCGTAAATGAAATATACGAAAGTCAAGTCACGTTGCTAAGTACTATATGTGTACAAGGTTTGATGACATTTGGTCTACTTTTTAATGGATTTTTAAGGGGGTGGGGACACACACGTACACAGACCCACACACACACACATACACACCAACACACACAGACACATACACATACCTACACACATCAAGATACATACAGAGGCAGGAAGGTGATATCATAAGCCTAATTTTTCGTTCGGAAAGTACGCTAACAATTCTTATGTTTTTGTGCTTATTAGAGACATGTTTGTAGAGTAGCTGTATCAACACAAGGACACAAGTTGTTGTTATCTGTACTAATCGCCACGAAAGGTAGCAAGGAATGGGTGGGATAACTAAATCCTTCCTTGAATAGATTTTGAACTAACACTGGCATTATCTACTAATAAAACCGGAGAATAGTTGCAAAAATTACTTTCTAAGGAAACAAAACAGTTGCGCTTCGTACTTGGTCTAACGTGAAGATGACATGTAGTATATTTGGCATCGAGCTGGTGAGGCTTATACGAAATGAGTACGAAACACCGACGGAATGCTAAGGTGGAGGAAACGGGAAATACCTGAGAAAATCCACCGGCCAACGAAGTCTGCTATGTTTCATACTCACGCAAAAATTGGGAGCCACCCAACAGGAATCGCACCCAGATTGCCTTGGCGGGAGCTTGGTCTAAAGTTTCATAGCCTAACCAACTGAGCGAATGTCATTTTCGAGAATTGCCATACTTGAAAATATAGTAGGAGTTTTACCGTACTGAAAATTGAGTGTGATTTTTTTCAACCATAGAGGTGTTATGTATTGGAAGAAATACTCCTCGTAGTGTTATTTACATATAAAAAAAAAAGAACAGCTAACGTCGTAGTTCGTTATCAAATGTACAGATAACCTTTCGAAAGCGTCAGTACTGCCCCTTTAACATAAACTAAGGATAAACTTTCATTAATTACGTGTATTAAATATGATGCTTAGAAAAAAATTTCTCTAAGGACAAATTTGGCCTTCATGTTACTGATGCAGGACCATTCAGAGAAAGCAATGTTATTGCATCAGAAATGTATTAACTTAAAATTCAATCAATTTGTTTTGCCAGTAATTGATACCCTTCGAAGTTATAATATACCATAGGCAGTAATATTATACCAGTACGTTTAAAAGTACTGTCAAAATAGATTATTAATTTAATATCGACGACATTGATGACGTTGATGGTTGTTCAGCCTTAAGGCAGCTTCAGAACCACGGAGGAAGCCGGGTGTTGATGACATGGGTTTTTGGATACTTCTTGTGTCGTCGTACTATTCTTAGACGTTTTGCGTGAGAATACTGGCCAGCCACAGCTGTAAATCAACACATTTAGTTCCGTCCAATACGTAAGACATATCTTTTAATTGTTATGATATTCTTAAAATGTAGGCCAACCTGACAATCTTCATGGTGAAAATATCAATACTTATTATTGTATTAGAAAAATGTTTTGAAATAAAGGTAGGCGTTGTGTTACTATTTTCATGGTGAATATTACAGAAGTTTCACGAGGATATTCATAACTATGATACTCTATTCGTAAGTTGATTTGTAAGTCACGGATCTGTTCGGACCCTACTTGCCGCAACGACTCTAGTCAGAGTGGATGGATGGATAATATTTTCTGAATTGTCTTGTCTGTTTCTGTCTTACCTACAACACTGAAAAAAAAGTACAGTTGCAGGTACCATGCTTGTGTTAAAATAGGGACAACAAAGTGGTTTGGTTCTTGGTACTGCTCTGAACAATTCCTTCAATAATCTGTCCTGTAGAAGAAACAAAGAGCTTTGTTGCTTTTACGCACCAGATGGTAACGTCTACAAAATAAATTGTTGAAGGAACTGTCCAGAGTAGTACCAACAACCAAACCGTTTTGTTGTCCCTATTTTAACACAAGTATGGTACCTACAACTATACTCTTTTTTCAGTGAACTCCGGATTTATTTACATTGTAAGAAATTATGCGGAAAACTTCTTTACCAATTTAAATGTGTTTTAAGAGAGTATATAATGTAAAATGATTTACATACACTCTTGGTATTCCTAAATTTGCATAGAGAACAGAGTTCAATCTAAAGTAAAGAAAAAAATACACCTATGCAAACTTTTCTGTATGTACAGGCTGAACAACAATAGCGAATTCCACATGGATGTTCCATAAGACAGAACACATAAGGAAAAAGAAAATTTACAACGTGTGTTCGAAATGACCTTCACCCAGTGCAATACAATGGCGCAACCTTTGCACCTAATCACGAAGAATACACGTGATTTGTGAACATACTTGAATAATCTGCTTCAGCAGATAAGCACGGAATCAAATCTTCACCGCGTGCACAAAATACTTAATGTGTGTAGACATTAGGTCTGGGATTCGTGCTGGATATTCCATCTTCCCCCGATGTCCCAGCTAATATTGAGAAAACCGTTCATAATGCCAGCTCCTATACGCCAAGTTGTAACTGGAAGGAGGCAAAGCCGAAAATTATCCCTCTACGCACTGGACACTTGGTAAAGCTTTATTACGAAGCATGTTCAGGTATTCAACACCTGAGCTGTAGTGTGGAAGGGGAAAAAAACGGCAAATTATCCGATTTCTTTATGGTCCGTACAAAACCATGATGCGTTCAGTATCTTGTTCCTTCGCTGAAATACTTTACGTGAGTTAATTTTTTCAGACCAGTTACCCGTGTTTTGCCGATCAACTTTACTGAGTAGTATGGGCTTGGCCAGAAGGGATCCTCCACATATTTGTTCAGGGCCCATTTACAAAATTAAAGTTGATGTTTTTAGTCATCCTCGCTTGATTTCTGCAGAAGTCGGAGTTTGCACGTGTGCAACTTATGCACCTTTAAATCCCTGCTCATGCTGTACTGTTTTGAGCCCACTCGTCCCAACGGCTGTTCGCCGCAGAGATTTATTTGGAATTGTTGCAAACTTAACGAGAACTGTAACTGATGCTATTTCGTACGTGGTCCTTCGAGGGGTAATACTGTGAAGTTTATGTTGATCGGAACCGGTTTTCTTAAATTTTCCACTAATTTGAACACACGCGAGAATGTGACAGGCGGGCATTGTGGGTGAAGGCTGGTAAATTCAGCAGCTACGTCCCTCAAACTTCTTGTCCAGTACAACAATAGGGTCTGGACACGCTTCTCTTTGCTCAAACCCATCATTTATTGGTCAGTATGCAACAATTAAACAAAAAAGCGCTTCCCCTATGTTTTCTGACTTATGGGACCTATTATAGGACATGCGTAAATTTTATTTACTGAATATACATCTTGCAAGCAATTTTTATCAGATAAATTGTTTTTATTTAAACCTTTTGAGGATAAGTGAAAAAAATAATTTCTGGTTTGCTACTATAAAGATTTAGCTAATAACTGACAATTAGTGTATATATGACCACTTAGCTGAAGATCATTACTGTGTAACTAATGTTACAACATAAACATTACAAATTAACTGTGATTCGTTAAAATTTCAAATACAGTGTTGGTAAAGTTGACACTTTAAAAAGACGGCTTAGTTTGTCTGTTTGATAAAGTTTTTGGTTCCACCACCTATAAGTACACATATTGCTATGCATTTCACCATTCTCTAAATTTAATGCCTGAAGCTGAAATTAAATATGTTCGTTAACGGTTGGTGATAGGACCTTAACAGTACTAAATTAACCATGAACATCTATTGACGCACAAATAAGCAACGACTTGAAGAAACAATCATGATACGCTTGAAATATCCTGAAAATACGGGAGGAAAAATGTGCATTCAAGGTAATAAATTTCAAAAGACTAAAATCCTGGCACGTCTTTCGAGTGTGCCCTGCATCAGTTATGAATGATGATAAGTGAGAAAATAAAAGCAAATGGAACTATATGATGGGCACACTAACTTGACCACTTTTGAACTTTGAACCTATTATTTTTTTTAGTATCGTAAGCGATAGACCGACTGCATAAATCTCAGAAGATAATATTTGAGCCCACAATTAATACATATTATTTCATTGTTATTCTTGACACGGCAATATTCAGTAGTGGTGAGTTCGCCGTGAGCAGTTGATAGTATGGTTTACCATGGTTTGAGACTCGAATAGAAATTTCGACCAGTCCTTGTCACAGCGACCTACCATAGAGTCGGCAGGTGGTCCGTAACGAGAGCATTACGTGACTTTCTCACTGATATCATGAGAAAACTGATTACTTATCAGGAACTTGAACCGGCCGCAGTATCGCAGCTTTCTTTGTTTGCCACTTCACTTCTGGGGCATTATTGCGTATTATGACTGGTCGTGGGAAAGCAAATAGGACGTCAATTTGAAGTAGGAAAACCACTTGACGTTTTAAATTTATATTTTTGATCACATACAGAGATATCAGCCGAGACAATGTGATGATTTTACTGGTTTTACCACTTACGTATGAAAATGTTGCCTACCTCATTTCTAATTTAATATTTTACTGTTTTCTTATCATGCGATTGTCCTAGAACTACTAAGAATATAATTGCAATTTTTCTGAGACTAAGATATATGGTATCATTACAAAGCTGCGCACTTACAAAAAACTTGCACAATAAATAATTACACTATCGATAACGCAAAAACTTGTGTCTAAAACTAATTCAATCTCGTAAAAAATAGATAATATTTTCTATGGATTATCTGTGAGGTAAGTGAAAATAACTTTATTAATTAACTTAAAAAAAATCGGCCTGTCGCTTCGATCTGAGGACACGAAGTACAGACGTAAGTAAATCACAATTATTAGCCTACTTTCCGGAGGGAAAGTAGGCTTATGAGATCACCTTTGTGTCTGTGCGTCTGTATGTCTGTTTTTGTGTGAGTGTGTCCCTAAAAACTTTTGAACAAGTTGACCGAAATTCATCAAACTTTGTACACATATGTTCTGGATCAAGTTAGATATCAAAGGAACATTTCGAATATCATCAAATTTGGTGCACATTACTACATAAAAAGTTGACATGATTTTGTGTATTTGGTTCATTCTGTACGCAAATTTTCAAAATGGCGGCCATTTGCATAATTTTAGCATAGTATAACATATCTATGGAAATATTTTTCAGAATTTCACCAAACTTGGTACACGTGTACTACATACAAAGCTGACTTGACTTATGCGTATTTCGTTCATACTGATTGCATATTTTCATTATGGCGCCATTGAAAATTTTTTACCGAAGCATCACATATCTCAAGAAAAAATTTTCAGAATTCCACTAAACTTGGTACACATATACTTTATACAAAGTTGACTTGACTAATGCATATTTCGTTCATCCTGTGTGTATGTTTTCAATGTAGCGGGCATTTAAATTTGTTAGCATAGCATCACATGTCTTAGGAAATAATTTTCAGAATCGCACCAAACTTGATACACATATACTACATACAAAGTTGACTTGACTTATGCGTATTTCGTTTATCCTATGTGTATATTTTTGAAATGGCGGCCATTTAAATATGTTTAGCGTAGCATCCCATATCTTAGGAAATATTTTTTTCAGAATTTCCCCACACTTGGTACACGTACACTATATACAAAGTTGACTTAAATTTTGCATATTTAGTTCATCCTGTGTGTTTATTTTAAAAATGGCGGCCAATAAAAATATTTGGCATAGTGTTATATATCTTACAAAATATTTCTCAGAATTTCACCAAATTTATTATACAAATACTACATACAAAGCGAACATGAATATTGCGTACTTAGCTTATCCTGTGTGAATATTTTCAAAATGGTGGCCATTTTAAAATGTTTAGCTTAGTATGACATATCTTAGGAATTAATTTTCAGAATTTCGTCAAAGTTAGTACACATACATACTGTATACAAATCTGACTTTACTTTTGTTTAATTCGTTCCGCCGCCTCTAATACTTTGTAAATGACGCCTATTTTTATTTATCTTTATGATAGAATGACATCTCAGAAAAAAAAATATTCTCCAATTTTAAACTAGTTACTCGCATATTATCAATCAAGCTGAGTTATCTTTAGTATACATAATGGGGCTGAATTCGACCGACAAACTTTGGGAGGTTATTCCTTATAAAAACAAGTAGAAAATATATGGGACACTTTGTATTTAAAACTGATATTCAGGGCGGAATGAGCCCTTAATCATGCAAAATTTAAAGTGTATTTTTGTAAAATAATGGAAATGAAGAGGCATTTAATTATGACAAGTTGAGCATTGTTTTATACCACCAAGACCTTGACATACACATTAGAATCACATCAATACCTTGCACCCTAATA
This sequence comes from Medauroidea extradentata, assembly GCA_003012365.1. NCBI lineage: Eukaryota > Metazoa > Arthropoda > Insecta > Phasmatodea > Phasmatidae > Medauroidea > Medauroidea extradentata. The sequence goes on from PNEQ01089735.1 coordinate 19,037, forward strand.
CAAAATTCTAGGATAGCTACCCCTGTTATTGCATGCCACTTTTATACCATCAGGAATTACGAACTTTTAATGCGGTTTTCTAATACAGAAACACATAAGAAGTAAAAGAGGTCGCCCTGTTGTAAATGCGTAGGACTAACTGTTTTCGCGTAAATTTCGTAAAAAGGGTGGCCTGTTGTGAGATAGTTCTTACTACGTAGGTAATACGGCATACACGTTTGTATGGTTGGCTGCCGTACAAACTGCTATGACTGAGGGATGGGAGAGAATGGAGGCCTAAAATCTCATCAACTGCTAAGATCATTAGATACAGTAACACAGAGAACTGAACAATGTCAGAGAACCGGGAAAGGAATCAGCCATGACCAATATCAAGGCATTCGACTCGTCATTCGCCTGGAGTGATTTCGGGAAACCATGGGAAACAGGAACAAGGATGGGCGGAGTCGGGAATTGAACCTCTAGATTACTGCAACGTGATACACTTGCACCACCTCGCTCGTTGACAATAATGGAGGAATGTCGTTGAAGCAAGGTTATAGTACAAGTAACAAATTATTTTAGAACTGTCTGTGTATTAAGGTACTGCTATTTTGTAATATCATTTGTAACATGTAGGTTTGAGCCCTTAATTACAGGCATTTAAACTTTTAATCATGTTACTGTCATCATTTAAATGACATTTGTATTTTTGTTACATTGTGGTCGACTTTATTACTTAGAATTTGTAAGTGTTAATATTAATTCATTTTTCGTTTTTATTTTTGTAAGGAATTATCAGTACGTAAGTAATAGAGCAGTTTAGTGCACCACCGGAGTGATTTGGGCGAGGCATAAAACATTTTAAGTGCAGTAGAGGTTTACATACTCATTGTCGGAGTGCAGTTGGCAAAGAATAAGCACGGACGCGACTGAAGGAAGGGACTGTTCCACGAACTATTATGGCGAATGGACGTGTGTGAGTCACCGTGTCGAAGTCCTGCACTTTTGAGTTCCACTGAAGGAATGAAGGAAGGATGTCCCGCAGGCCAGTCCAGGAGGCTGCCTGAGATGATCCCATGTTGCATCGGGAGGTTTAAAAATTAAGAATTCCCGGTAAAACCTCTATCTCATTTGAGTTAATGTCCCGCCGCCGCCGCGTTTCCCCGAACAGAACAGTTCAGTAATATTTTTGGACGTATTTTGTTTAAACTCGCGGAGACCCTTGATATTTAAACAGTCTACCTGAGCATAGTTAGTAAGTGAAAAATATCAGTAATTGATATACAAAATTGAGAACTTAATTTGCCGTATGTGTGTGCTGCACTTTGGTTTGTCGTCCTCCTGAACTTTGCTATGTTATCAGAACTTTCTTAACTACCCTTATTTTCACTTCTACTTCAACATAATATTTGAGAGCATTCATGTAAGGTTTTTAGTATGACCAGTAAATTTTAAAGAGGACATGAATTGAACGTATTATTTAATTTTAGACAGATATTTTGTGTAGTCAGTAGTATTCCAGTTTATACTGTAGTATTTGTGTGTACGACGACATGTCACGATCTGTCTTTAATAGTCCGTATTCTGTTTGTCCCTACATTAATTTAGTTTTCTTAATCACTCATTGCTGTGAAAATACTTCAACGATTATAAAGTAAATAAGAAAATATTACATTGTGTAGTGCATTTGGATCCATAAAGTGTACTCTAATACATTTTGAACGTAGATTATAATACATCTATTGAATACGATTACATAACATTTACTTATCACGTGTTCTTCTGGATGACCTCACACAAATTCCAATTCGTGCCCTCACTTTTAATGTCCCATCTCACTTGCTCGAGATGTCGTATTTACTAAGGATTTTTATATGAACTGCCAGAATGCATACCCCAGTTATACGAACATGTTTATTGATCAGTATGACGTAGGTACCAGAACTCGATTCTTCTCGCAACTGCCCACGACCCACTGTTTTCGTATGTAATCCTCGTTAGTCGACTACAGCGATACATGTGCAGGAACGTGAGGAATACGAATAGTATGTCTGTAATCGCACACTGACTTTTATCACACAGACAAATTATTGCGAATGTAACAGTACTCAATTGTTAATGTAACGTATACAGTATGTGCATATTCGTCCATTATTGTCAACGAGCGAGGTGGTGCAAGTGTATCACGTTGCAGGAATCTACAGGTTCGATTCCCGACTCCGCTCATTCTTGTTCCTGTTTCCCATAGTTTCCCGAAATCACTTCAGGCGAATGATGGGTCGAATCCCTTGATATTGGTCATGGCCGATTCCTTTCCTGGTTCTCTGACATTGTTCAGTTCTTTGTGAAACTGTATCTAATGATTTTAGCTGTTGATGAGATGAGATGCCTCCATTCTCTCCCATCCCTTTGTCAAAGCAGTTGGTACGGCAGCCAGCCATTCAAACGTGTACGCCGTATTGCCTATGTAGTAAGGATTGTCTGACTGCAGCCCACTCTTCTACGAATTTTACACAAAAACGATTGGTCCAACGCATTTACAACAAGACGACCTTTTTTACTTCTGACGTGCTTCTCTAGAGTAAAACCGCATTAAAAGTTCGTATTTTCTGATGGTATAAAAGTGGCATGCAATAACAGGAGTAGCCACCCTAGAATTTTGTATTAGGGTGCAATGCATTGATGTGATTCTAATGTTTATTTCAAAATCCCGGTGATGTAAAACAATGATGAAACTGTCAATATTAAATGCCTCTTCATTTCCATTATTTTACAAAAAATACACTTTAAAAAATTTCCATGACTAAGGGTTTATACCGCCCATAATATTAGTTTTAGGTACTAAGTGTCCATATATTTTCTACTTGATTTTTCATAAGGAATCACCTCCCGAAGTTTGTCGGTCTAATTCAGCCCCAACCTGTATATCGTGTACCATACGTCTAAATCAATATTATCTTTAAAATTTATCCTTGATTACGTAAACGATTGTAACTTTCAGAAATGATTTGTAACCAAATTGAAGAAAGTAGGCTTATTAATTACGCTGGTAACTTTTTGCTATACAGGATGTCATGTAATTCGGGGATATAGCCTGCACCTCGCGAATAAGTGACCAAAACTACGCAGAGAATACTTTTTGGTAAAAAGTCGTCAGACCCTTAGCTTACGAGTCAATTTACTTTAAATATCTTGAAAACCACGGAAGTGGAAATGTGGGGGTATGGTTGTTCGTAGAAACGGACTTCACCACGTGCTGAGCAGAAAATACTCTTTGGCAAAAAGTCGTCAGACCCTTAGCTTACGAAATAGATAGATCTAAAATGCCTGTGAGCGGGAATGAATGATAGGTTGTCCGCACTGCCATGTCATTTTTCTCGTAAACTAATGGCGACCTTTTTACCAAAGAGCATCTTATGCGTAGTTTTGGTCACTTATTCGCGTGGTGCAGCACGTATCCGCGAATTACATGACATTCTGTATATGAGATAGTGCAAATTCACTGACACTGTTTGCGAAAAATATATTTTTACAATTTCAGTTGTACGTGTGTTTTTATTTAAGATATGCAACACTAAACTTACCTTTTTAGCCTACTTTCCAAAGGCAAAAGTAGGCTTATGAAATCACTTCTCTGTCTGTGTTGTAGGTGTGTATGTGTGTGTGTGTGTGTCCCCTAAAACTTTTCAATCAGTAGATCGAAATTTATCACACTTTGTACGCTTATAGAACTTTGTAAACTGACGACTTTTATATATTTTGTTAATGCCACGTAAATATCTTCAAAGTTGAGGCAATTAAAATTTTTTTGGTCAAACTAGATACATCTAAGGAACCGTAATTTATAATTTCATCAAAGTTTTGTACACGTATACTACATACAAAGCTATCTTGACTTTTTTGTATTTCGTTCATCCTGTGTGCATGTTTTCAAAATGGTGCCATTTTTTATAACTATAGCATAGTATCACATGTCTTAGGATATATTTATCAGAACATTACCAAAATGAGCACACGTAAACGACATACAAAGCTGAGTTGAATATAGTGAATTTCATGCATCCTGTGTTCACATTTTGAAAATGGAGGTCATTTTATTACTTTTATCAGTGTATCACATATCTTAGGATACATTAGCAGAACGTCACCAAACTTGGTACACATGGAATACATATGAAGCTGACTTGAATATTGTGTATTTAGTTCATCGTTTGTGAGTATTTTACAAATGGCGGTCATTATTAAATGTTTAGCTTAGTATAATATATTTTGGGAAATATTTTTCAGAACTACACCAAATATAATTCACATATACTACATAAAAAAGCTGATTTGAATATTGTGTATTTCGTTAATCCAGATATTTTCAAAATGGCGGAAATTTTTATATTTTTAGCGTAGTATCACATATTTTAGGAAATATTTTTGACACTTCACGTAACTTGGTACACATATACCACATACATAGTTGACTTGAATATTGTGTTTTTTGTCCGTCCTGTTTTCATATTTCATATTTTCAAAACGACAGCCATTTGATATTTTTTAGCACAGTATCACATATGTTTGGAAATATTTTTCAAAACTTCACGAAACTTGGCACAAATATACTACATACAAAGCTGAATTTACTGTTGCGTATTTCATTTTTCCTGTGTTCATACTTGAAAATGATGGTCGTTTTCATATTTTTAGCAGAGTAGTAAATTAATTAGCAAATATTTTTTAAAGATTTAACAAACCATTGTACATACATACTACATACAAATCTGTCTTGACTGTGTATTACATTCATCCTTTTTTTATGATATGAAAATGGCTGCCATTTTTAAATTTTAGCTAGTGTTACATATTTTAGGTAATGTCTTTTAGAAATTGGCCAAAATTCGCCCACATAATACTACTTACAAATCTAACTCTTGTTTTTTTTTTCGTTCATTATGTGTTCATGTTTTGATTTTTTTAAGCGTATTAATACATGTTATCTTGGGAAGTATTTTTTTAGAATTTCGTCAAACGTGCTACACATATACTACAGACAAAGTTTACTTGACCTTTGGGTATTTCGTTTATCCCGTGTGCATATTTTTGTAATGGCGACCATCTTTATATTTTTAGTATAGCAGTACATTTCTTAGGATATTTTTTTATTCTTTCATCAATCTTGGTACACATAAAATGCATACAAACCTGATTTAACTTTTGTATATTTCATTCATCATTCTGTATAGAAAATGGTGGCAATTTTTAATACTAATGATAGAAATATATCTAAGAAAAAATTTATTAAACGGGTTATTTAATATTACTTAGCATATTGTCTTACCTTTAGTATATTTCGTTTATCATATAACTTAATATATTTTATCAATAAATATTCCTAGATTACATAAATTATTTTGACTTTCAGGGTTAATTTTCACCCACTTTGAGGAAATTAGGCTTATCAGCTGTGATGGTAACTCCTTGTTTTAGTTCCTTATTGAAATTTCCCCTCACTTCATGCTCATACTCAATGTCTGAAACCTTTCTCGTAAAATATAAATTTCAGTATTTTATAAAATACCATATTTTCTCTCTTTCCTGCAGCAGCTTGATTTGGCATACACGTCAAAAGCGACACAAATGTATTCTCATTTCTGAATGTAAATTTGTACGCAGCAGCGGTGGTTGGTAGGTTGGTTTGATCATTGAAAGAGTCGTGCAATGGGAGTGGATGGCTGGAAGCCGTTTTATGGACTCCACTGCGATGCGTACGTCTTTTAAAGATGTCTTCTTTGACAGACATCTAAACGGTAATGAAGTATGTAAAAAAAGTAACTGTATCCATTGGTGGGTTGTTGTTAGGCCTGGCTGCAATAGCGATAATTTTACTATGTTAAGTGCTTGTCTACTCTTTGTCTGCGTGTGCTGTTTATTCTTGAGTGATCACAGAAGATTCAGTAACCGCCAGAGTCTATGCCACGTTTATAAGGAGTGTACAGTTCTGAAACCATACCTGGCAGAAACTCACCGACCATCACATTGTTGGTGTGGCCGCGATTGGTGCAATGGCTAGAGCATTCGCTTTCCACCAATGCGTTCCGGGTTCGGTTCCCGGCGGGGTACGGGCCCGGATTTTCGCATGTGGGAATCGTGATGGACGATGCTACTGGTCCGTGGGTGGTTTCCCCCACCCTTTCATTCCGGCGCTGCTCCATACTCACATCAGGTCACTCCTCAACAGACTTAAATACCTACATGTTGAATGATAACTAAAATCTCTTCACTTACATATCGTGGGCTAGGTACATATCTCAGACCAGGAACAGTTAACTATGTGTAGAACTCATGTCCACTCTTTGCTTCGAGTTTTTCGTTAGCTGTAGTGATTCAAAGCTTAGTTGAGATTTGGTAAGTTCTCCTACGCTTAATAAACGACACGAGAATTCTAAAACACCATGGTGGAATTTTTAATTCTGAGAGTTTACTCATACGTAATTGTGATTCGTTCTTAAAGAACACACATAATTTTCTTTCTTTTAAACACTAAATGTTACTGTACATATTTCGCGGGATAATTTTTGAGTAATTGTTGTTTTCTAGCGTCACAGGTCAATCAAAACATTTATTATTGCTGGTAGGGGAAAACGACCGAATTTAATGTTTCGAAAACAGAGGTGTTATAACAAAATTACAAATGCTTATAAAGTAGGGTTAGATTATATGAAGACGAAGTCTTTTTTAGAAAAGAGAACGAGAGTGAAATTCGGCGGACGGAGGGGATGCTAGGCGACGGAGAAGGGGAACTATAAGGTAAAGTCACATTGGTTGATACTCGTAGCGTAAGGTCTGTGTTGCACATTACTGTACAAGTAGTGCTGCCTTTGTTTTGAATTGTGTGTTTTGTTTTGTTACTTGTTAGACACCATGTTGGTATAATTGTGATGTTTTATTTATTGAAGTTGTTAAAAGCTATACTACAAACTGAAGTGAAGTAATAAATGTGCTGTGTGCGATAATTTACAGAATTGCTAACTGTTACATCAATTAACTCTTCCCACAGAATCCACACTCCTGATAAACGTATAATTATAACAGTCTGGAGACATCACACTCCTTGAACATCAGGCAGTTTGTTAGGTCGGTCGCACACGTAGCCGGCGTTGTCGCAGATGCCCGCCGGTGCTGGCGACTTTACGGTGGTCGGCCATGGTCTCTCGGTCCATGGAGGTAATAATAGTCAGGAGACGGCTTGTTGTGACGTAGTTGAAGCCGGCTTTTTGCCCGTCCCATTATTGGGCTGAGGCGTTTCAAGGTTATGGACACTTGTGTTGATGGGCCTCAAAACAATGAAAACATCTCAGAGTAGTAAAAATTAGCGATGTAAGGCACAACATTGATTAAGAGGCCGATACAGTATTCCAGGCTCATGTGTGCGACCCGTGTTAACTCCATATAAATCAAGGATAATTTAACTATCGCTATAGCAACAAGAGTATTACATACATCAACATTATCTTCGCGTTTTGTCATAAACACAGTCGTTCCTATTTTCGCTGCAATCGTCGAAATCAAATGCACAGAATACTTGACTATAAATATTACAAAACGTTTTTTGTATCACGTTGATAATAACCTTTTGTTACATTTGCTTTTGCAGAACGCAGCGAAAATAAGAACGACTGTGTCTTTGATAAAATACGGAGATAATATTGATATGGGTAATACTCTTATTGCTATAGCTGTAGTAAAATTAGTCTTGGTTTATACAGGATTAATGCGGATTGCATACATGCGCCTGAAACACTGGAACAGCCTCGTTAAGCCCGTGTGACACGATGGAATGACATGTACAAGCACCTGCGGGAGCTCTTGTTTCCTAACCTCCACGGAAGCAGCCGTGAAAGATTCTATGGATTAAACCTGAGTCACGATATCATGAGTGATACCTCCTTCCGTGACAGATTACCTAACAACAAAAGATTGTTCTCGCAAGCAAACTGCGTGTGTCCTCATCGAAACAAGTTTCGTTTTCACTTCTGCGCTTGTGGTTCATGGACGTACTTCATTATCAGTTTCTGCAATATCGGATAACGCGAGAAGTTAACGCAATTATGGCTTCGACCGACTACATTGTGAAATTTCAAATTCGGAAACGAAAATGGACAATGGAGGCCTATTTCACATCCTGCAACATGACGCCGACAGATGACAACCACAACCCTCTGATTGGCTAAAATTTCCAACTTGTAGCACTCCTTCCACAGAAAATTACACCAGACCAAAAATGAAATCCTTCACGAAAACGGTCAGCGCTCTGCCATACCATCCACAGAACCCTCCACAGCACCTGCCACAGCAGCTTTCATGGAAATAAACTTTCATCATTGCACACAGGCTTTACTATAATATTGCCTGGGCAGGAGGCATAATTTCAAACTTTTTCGTATTGCGATAGGTTGAGGAACGGGCGGTTGTCATAATGGGACGCACTAAACGGCGGCTTCCCATAGCTCCCATACATCGCCACCCCCTGCCTCGGTCGGCTTCGGTCGCTTTGTCAGGTCGGCCGGCGATGACGTCGGCTCCTCGGGGCGGGCGACTACGACAGACACCCCTTACTCACGTACCCACCGCCACAATTACCCGAGGAGGTGAATTGTAAATATATCGCCTCCCCGGCCGGGAATGGAACCTGGGACTATTGGTCCAGTAGCTAGGAGTGACAACCACTCAGCCAGGTGGCCGGACACCACACGACTACCTCGATACCTGCTACTTTGTTAGAAAATAGATTCACGGAAGAGTTGGGAATCATTTAAAAGTGGCTAAAGTGGTTTAGCTGGTTACAAAATTCTAATTTGTCTTGTGGTCGGAAACCTGAAAATAAATATTTTGCATCGAACCATACCTTATGACATTCTTACCAGTATATATATATATATATATATATATATATATATATATATATATATATATATATATATATATATATACACACACACACAAACAACTAGCTACTGAATGCACAGTTTATGTTATATGTGATATGAGATGGAATGAATAAAGGTTAATTTAAAGATCTGATTTAAAAGTGGCGATGTGTAAATTTATTTTGAATTAGTGAAAAATGCAGATAACGAAAATTTGGTAACACGTAAGTCATTACAGAAAATACATATAAAACGTTATTGTTGATTTTGACGTTATAATAATATATTTTTTGGAGTTTTTTAAAAGTGTGTGACAAAAGCGTGTTTGACATATTATACATTACTAGGAAAGTTTGGACATTTCTTTATTTAACGGCATGAAGAAGACTCATATAGGAATACAATGATACAGTTCGTATTTCCCAGTCTAGTTGATTCAAACCATTGGTTAAGTAATTTCTCCCAAGAATTACATACAAGTTACAATTTTACCTTGGATTTAATTTCTTTTTTAAAAACAATAAGTGGCGAATTCCTTGTGTAGTTGTTTATTTAATACATATCCGATCCGCCATTATCTCTGCAGTAAAATTCGTTCTCTTAATATTTTACAGTGTTGTGTAAACTGACACATATACATAGTGAACTCTAGTTCATCGAGTAGAATACGTCTTAGAGATGATTTACCAACATTTACCACGTCATCAGTTCTGGTCCTTCCCAGTTTGTTCTTTTATGGCTTCGTGCAGACTTATTATTACTGCTTCCAGAAAATAACAATACTTGAAACTATTTTTAAAACTTTTCCCATTATGTTGTCATCTTCAGCTGCTTTTCGGAAAGGCATACAACTTGGGAAAGTAATTTTCTTTAAAGGAAGATTTACGTACAGTTCAATAAACGTCACTAAGATTTAAATGCTGAATGTGATAAAACGAATAACCAGCGTCTTTCAAACAGTAAAAAATAACACAGCCTACCTCTCAATTAATAGGTTAATTAACGGATATCTTGTTAGTTGGAGTAGCCTATAGTATCCTACCCATATAAACTTACCAAAATATCCCGTTCAACATTTTATAATTTGTTGCTCTATATTATTTCATCATCATTATTATGTCTCACGGAGGTTGATTTCTTCAGAGTTATAATGGCCTGCTTGTCATATGAGTGCCTATCTATACAACAGTTATACACTTCCACAAAAGTTGGCTTGTTAAGTGTCTATAAATACTTCCCTGGTTCGCACTTAGATTTATTGTACTTTTTTTGGAACGAACACTCTCGGGAACATTGCATAGGCCTAGTGCAGTATGTTTGATTTACAGCCTTCAGCGCAGATAGGTCCGCTCAAGTACCATAGTAGTTTCTTTACGAAGTCGTATGTGAATTGTGGTTAGGCTGAGATTTCTTCAACCATCATAAATTTACGTGGTGCGCACGTGTTTGTTGGTTTCGCTGTCTCTTACTTTGACACGTATTTATCAGTTGTCCTCGGAACCTTTTACGATAACCGATAACTACGTCCTAGAAACGCAGAAACCTTTTTTATCAACATGTCTCACGTTGCCACTCACGTGGTTGTCTGAAGGAAATAGTAATACTCGGTTCGGTTTCTTTGTAAACTAAAAAAATAAACGTCTTTCTTGAAATATTCTGTTCATTTTTAAAAGGGACCTGAAATATTATTACCTAAGGCGTGAACTACGAGTTTCAGTCTGCTTGAAAGGAAGTGCTTAGTTCTGTTTTATAATTAATTCTTCAGATAGTCGGACCGCGATTTTCGCAGCGACTAATACTGGTACACAAAAGTGCGACAGACGCTAATAAAGTGATTTTTTTGACAGTCAGCGTCAAGACTTCTGTGACGTGATTATTTGACAAGTTATATTACTTTCGTCGCATCCTTCATATTATTGTGATTCCAGCATATTGCACTCACCTGCCACCAAGACGCTCCGGGCTCGATCCCAGGTGAAGTGAAACCAAATTTTTATATTCGGTAATCGTGCTGGACAATGCCTTCGGTAGGCATATTTGATTCAGGGGTCTCCCGCTCCACGCTCATCTTAATTTCGGCGATGTTTCACACTCGCCTCAGACTATCCCTTGCCAGATCTGAAAACCTATATCTAACAAATCAAAAGAAAAACTTTAAAAGCTAATGTAGCGTTCTGAAAAAAAACTTTAATTTACCATAACTAACAGCAGCATCACACAGTTAGAGGCCAAGACGATATCTTAAATACCTATGAAACTTTGAATTTGCTCTCTATTGTACATTTATAAATAAGATTTTCTTGGACGAAATTGCTGCATCAAATATAAAAGTCGTAACGTTAGGAACAGTACGACGGAAAGTCTACAAAAATTTACTACTTCTCGCATAGTCAGTGTAAGACTCGATACCCTTACTAATATCGCCATGACCTTTTTTTTAACAACTGTACCTTAAATAAAAAAGGAAAAAAATATGGGTAGTTGTTAATGGCGTCAAAGACTTATCAACTTATAGGTATGCAGCAGTGGAAATTTTACTTCAATTACGTGTAGTCGTAACCGTGATTTAAGTAAAATATACTGTCTATTATTCAATAAAATTTGTCTGTGTAAATATAGCTACACTGTTTAAGTTTCATTACCAAGATTCATACTTAATACGGTAGTTTAAAATGTTGAAGTTGTGAACACGTTTATTTTTTAAGCAATAACGATGCAGCACATCCATACAGTTGACAAATAAATGCTTACAACGTAGTACAGATGTGTCGGCGGACTGACATGTTGTCAGTCAGGGAGGTCGATTAGAATGAAATATATAACAAAAATAATTTTATGTACTGTGTTATGACCCTTCTTTGACAAACACATTTTTACCATGTCATTACATACCAGTTTATGAAACAATCACAAGTATGTAAAGGCTCTCACACTTGCAATTTATTATTTTATTATGGGGCACAGAACAAAAGGAAACGCGTGCGAAAATTGCGAGTCTGTACATTAATGCAATACTTAATCATACGCTGACACGTTGCACACCGTACAGTAACTTTTTAATAACGCACGAGCTATGGCCGGTCTACTTAAGACTTTGTTTCTAAGAGCGATGTACAGTATTAGTAGGGCCCTTACTGGCAGATGGAATGTAGTATTATACTAATATGATCATAAAATGGTGTGTGTTTTGTCACAAATAGCAAATTCTGTCATATATATGGTTTATCGTTCACTTTAACGGTGGGAAGCCTAGAGTAAATTTTATCATTATATATTAGTTTTATTTATTGTGTTAATACTGCAGTAAGTAAATTTATTTTAGTCTTTAGCGCTGGTGAGAGATGAAGTGTGTATGGAGCAGTGCCGGAATGAAGGGATGGGGGAAACGGGAGATCCCCGAGAAAACCCGCCGACCAGTGGCATCATCCAGCACATATGTTTCTAGTAAATCAGTCTAATGTTGTAGAGGTTTCTACTGTGATGGATGACATAACTTTTGTGTTTTGTATTTGTTAATAAAGTGTTTTTTGAAAATTTAACTATTTTTTTAGGTTACTATTTTGTGAGGAGTTCATTAGAAAATGTGAATGAATACGCGTTGGAGGGTCCACCAAGTAACTAAGTGTGCCAAACACAGGCACGATCTGACAACACAGCACATATAAAGCGACCTTCAAACGTGCCGAGGAAGTACAGATATCTAGCTTGCTTGCTTGCAATGTCAGTAAGTACACAGTTTAGTCCTAGCTAAGCATGTCGTTCTTGTGTACGTTTAAACGTTGTGTTTCCCGAAGAAGCAGCACCGTTTTGCTCTGTAGTTAAGTCATTTCGGTGATGGGTGTAGGGCTGTTACTGAAATAAAAAAGGTTATCGATATTCATAACTACTTTTATCTTCACTGCAGTTAAAGTAAGTATGCAGTGTGTGTAAATTACACCTATAAAGAGTTTGCGTGTGTGTGAACGTGCATGTATGCGTATATGTATTTCTTTTAAAATTAGTGTCATCGAAATTCAAAGTGATATAGTTTATTTGGTCTGTGTTGAATCATATAACTGAATACCATTATAATTATCGGAACACAGACATATTTATATACATAAAGTAATTTACACATAAATATGAATGCATGCAGTTGAAATATTGGCATATTCAAAATGTCTCATTACGTTCATTGCATTGGAGATTCATCGCAGAGAAAAAATAAAAACATAGTGAGATGTGTTCAGCGAAGAGTGACATGGTGACTCATTTAAAACAATAAAAACTGTGCATGTATATAGCGCCTTACTTAGATTTTTAAACAGTTGTTTACGTAAAGAAATGGTAAAATAAAACTAATTATTCAAATGTTTTAGAAGATTAATATAACCCGATATTAAAAAATTATTAACTATTGAATCGCTAGTTACCTAAATTCACAGTTACAAGAGACTTGATAGCCAGGACCAATCTCTAGTAGTGTGAATGTTTCCTTTATTTCCCTTAAATTAATTTCATATTTAAGTTTTCATGCAAATTTTTTATTCTTAACAGCAGCATAAGAAATACAACAAACGGCGTTTATTGCGAATCATTAAGGAATGGGCAACTCTGATCTGAAAATAAAGCACCAACTAGCAATATTTAAATAGTGACAAAACCTTTTTCCTACATATTTTGAAATATATAATTATGCCTTATTCTGCAAATTCTAAATAAAATATCTGGAAGTAAACAATGCATATGTTACAAAATTAACTTAAGCTCATATTTCTTTGGTATGTTTAACTCGTTAATTGATTTAATGTTTAGAACTCATAACAAATTTTACAGGTGAACGTTAAAGAAATATAGGACAATTTTACTGTCATATTTATCTCTTTATTTTCATCAATTACTGAATTGCATGCATACAATTGCGTAAACGTCTTTAATGAATTAAATTTTAATTAATACAAACAATGGTTTATGCAGCTTTCCCGCGAAATATCAGAAATTGAAATTAAAGTTTAGGTAAACTTTCGATAATTTAGCTCTTAGGTTACTGTACTGAATTGAAATTTTGTTTAAATTGGATATAAATAAAATTTTTATAATGTGCTAGTTTCTTAAAAGTAAATTTAGTATCAGATTATAAAAGTATATATTAATTTACATCCATGAATCAACAAATTTCAATTCTCTACAGTAAATAAATGAAATCCACCACGCGTTGCCGCCATCAGGCAGGGTCACATTGTATATGAGAGAAGGCCAGGGTGAAAATTGGGCCGGCTGCTCGACTAGCGATACATGCTTGTCGCCCTCCGGCCCGAAAAATGGATGAGGTGGGGTGAACTGAGCGTGGAGAAGCGACGGAATGAAAGAGGCGTGGAAGACTGGATATTTCTGAGGAAACCTGTTGTCTAACGGCAACGTCTGCATAGTTATTCATGGTGTGGCATTTTCTCTGGCAAATGAATACTTAAAGAGAGCTATTTTATGTTATTATATGACACTGTATGATGGTTTACTATAAAAATAATCCCTCAATTTGTATTCTGTGAACTGCGTTAGTTCTTCCAGTAATGTTTTAGAATGGTAGCCGTTATCACAGTAACGAAAACATTATAGTAATTTCATATTACACGATTACGTTTTTTATTTTTAGCTGTTGTTACCTTAAAACCACCGAAGTAGGACAGAATGTTATTTTAACTGGCTTTATTTGTGGCATTAACATGTCAAGTTTAGTGTAGCTAATTTGTAAAGAAAATGTATTCAGGACATTTGCTAGCTTATATTGAACTTAGTTTTAAAACACACGTTTCATAGCCTTAAAGTATATTTAACTTTGAACATTTAATAATAATCAAAATGCCTAAAGAAAAAAAAATGACTTCACGTAAGAACACATAGCTGGTTAACACACACACTCTCACTTGCTTAAAGGTGAAACTGAATAACGACTTCACCACGGTGATAAATGTTATTTATTATCATCTCTTCATAAAATGTCACTATATTTCTTGTTTTACGCAGTGAAATGCTAGAAATTACGTAATGAAATTCTGTACAGACAGGTAACGATAAGCAGCGTAAAATCGTTCCATAAACTTCAGCGTTAATGATTACAGTGACAATCAAATGTAATTTACTTAGTGTCATAGTACGTTAGATTCGAATAAAGTAGTGTCGAAAAATGATGACCACGAACTATTGAGTGGGCAATACTGACAACTGAGAATTAATATCTAAAATGTTAAGTGAAAGAAAAAATTTCGAAGTTAATGTCTTTCATGTATAAAATATATTCATAAGATTAAAACATGTTCAGGATATTTTATCAACTGTTATACAGTACGCATAAATCGGATAAGATAATTTTTAAAATTTGTGATGTTTACAATATACCAAGGCAACTAATAATTACTGAGGGGTAGGCGTAAAATTTGATCCACTCCAAATATCAGAATATTGGATTTTGCCTCCTGAATTATGTTTTCTGGCTTGCGCGAATACGAACATGCTCATGAGAAGCAAACTCTATCATAAAACTTTGCTTCCTCACAAACAAAAATATAGTATTTATACTGTCGTAACTAATCGTGGAAGACAATTTGTTTGTTTTCATTTTATTATCCACGTTACCTATAACCATGTTTATAATTGAATTTAGACATTCAGACAAAATATTTTACATGTAACTATTTTATGTTATATGATAAACAATTGATAGAAGCATATCAATGTTCGTTCGTATTTAAAATTGTGTTAATTTTTTGTGGTGATTTTTTCTTTCAGAATGCAACTTCCTATTGGAAAGACAATAATCTGCCTGCTTTTGACTAAAGGCCTAGTTTTGATATCTGACTGCGCCAAAATCCTTGGAGTGTTTGACACAAACAGCATGAGTCACTTCCAAATGTTGGAGGCACTGATGAAGACACTTACTTCTAGAGGTCATGAGGTGGTCGTGTTGAGTCATTTTCCTCAGAAGACGCCAGTCCCAAACTACACAGACATTGATGTGTCAGGCTCTATACCAAATGTCATGGATAATATGACCATAGACAGAATGAAACACTTCACCGCAGTAGGGGGTATGTTCACTTTGTGGACCTATTACCGTGAAAACTGCCACAAAACAATGATGCATCCTAATGCACGTAAACTTCTAGAGTCCACACAGTTATTCGATCTTGTTATTACAGAAATATTTGCGTGCGAGTGCTCCTTAGGCTTTGTCCATAAATTCAGTTCTCTTTTAATCAGTGTAGATACTTCTGTAGGTTTCCCATGGACTAATGAAAGAGTAGGTAATCCAGATAACCCAGCTTACATTGCCAACTATTACCTAACTTACACCAATAAAATGACATTTTGCCAAAGAATGACAAATGCGTTATATTACATATTTCTCAAGGTAAGCTATTATGTATCAAATATAGTACCCACTTCAGCTTTGCTGCAAGATATTTTCGGTGATGATTTTCTTACCATTGATAAAATATCAATGAATACTAGCCTTATCCTGGTCAACAGTCACTTCAGTATGACGGAACCTCGACCTACTGTTCCGAATTACGTGGAGGTAGGAGGACTTCACATAAAGGCACCGAACGATCTACCCCAGGTAAGAAAAAATTCTTATGCCTTGCACTGGAAATTTATTTTAATTCATTAATATAACTGACCTAAAATTATATATGAACCATTGCGGCACCTCTCTCCGCTGCAGGGCCTCATCTCATATAATTCTTCCTATCAATCATATTTATACGGGCTCCCAGTCATGAAATCTGCACTTCGGGATGTGATATTCTTTCTGGCCCTCTGGTAACTTCCCCATGCCATATTTTTTACAGACTAAGATTCTGAGAGATACATAAATGGACCTTTAACTCCTTAGCAATAAATCCTGCGTAGTCTCCGTCTTTTCATCAAGCTCATGTAATGTATTTTTCTGATCACTTTGTGACAATAACTACATGATACATAATAATAAAAAGAGGTTAACTAGAACGTGCAATTTAAGCTTAGTTTGAAAAATGGGGATTGTGAATCCAACCAAAAATTTCCCTGAACAAGTTTTAGCACACTGAGCGATAATCAGAAAACGGCCTGAGCGTAAAATTTGAGTTCCCTGTAGTGTTTAAATATGACTCACATAAGCAGCGAGTACTCACTTGAACTCTACTCTTAAATTGTGTTTCGGCTCTTTTGTTAATGACAAACCCTAGGTACTTCGTTAATAACAATAAGTATGCCTAAATCTACTTGGTATCCTTAGGAGAGAAGATTGAAAACAACCTCGCACAGCCTAAGAGATGCAAGTATGGCACTGTCGTATTGCGGAGAGCATAATTGGCTACATTATGGCAGGATGAATTTATAAATGCCTAACCTTTGATTGTGATGAAATCAGAAAAGTACCAGTATTTTTATATTGGCTCAAACAGTACAGTGTAAAAACACTGCTGCGTTTCCTATCTCTGAATTTTTCAGTAAGGCTAAGGTAACTTAGTAAGCTCCATGTTATAGTGATTGTAAATTAAGCTCGGAAAGCACTTCAATAATCTGGACTTACCTGTCTTCTAACAAGAAGTTACATCAGCCTAACAAACACAAGTATGTAGCCCAGTAGCCTGATCATCGCAGATGCCTTTTAACATTCCAGGTGATTGGACATACCCAACTGAGCGAGGTGGGTCCGGCCACTTGGCTCAGTGGTTAGCGCTCCTGGCTGCTGAGGCAAGGGTCCCGGGTTCGATTCCCGGCCGGGGATGTGACATTTACAACCATCTCCTCAGGTTCAGGACTGGGTGTTTGTGTTCGTCTTGTCTGTGTGCCAGAAGACACCTTACCATTACCACGGCAACTATACGATACAAAGCTACTGGGGAAATGCATTACTTACGTAACTTAAAGGGGGGGAATGTTTGGTGCAGTGGCGAGGTGTTAGCCTTGCCATTGTACCAAACATTTATATATATATATATATATATATATATATATATATATATATATATATATATATATAAAGATGGCGCAACGGCACTACTTTGGACTCGCATTCGGGAGGACGCGGGTTCGATCCTCGACTCCGCTCATCCTGATTTCAGTTTTACGTGGTTTCCCTAAATTGCTCCAGGTGAATGCTGGGATTGTTTATTAACAAATACCATGGCGACACATCTCCTAGCTCCTGTTGTGTGTCACCGTCTCTAATTACCTTGTAGACGATGAGACGTAAAGCCCACATATCTACCGACGTATCCAGTAAATGACGCCGGATATATGCCGTTACTGGTGTACAACTCTGATGTACTTGTTGGTTCACTCTCTTATACATTTACAATAACACATCTTGAGACACATGTGACGTCATTTAATATACATGTAAAGAGTGACTTCATAAAATATTATATTCTGAATTTTATAATATGAACTAAATAATAAAATTGAATAGTTAACCGTTTGCTTCACTGCAAGTTTGATTACATTTTCAACAAACGTACACATTTTTTTTAGCATATTCACGTTATTTATTATATCCTCCTTCAAACGTAACGATTATCCAGATTCACCACTGCACGCAAATTAATGGCGACCAAATAGCCGTAGAAAGTTCACTACACGGACACCTCCGCACTGGATATGGCATTAATGAAAGAAATTCTGCAAGTTGCGTGGGGAAAGTAATATCTATGAAATTCGTTAAGTTTGTACAGAAAACTTATATGCAGTGATTTTATATGACTTAAAAAAAAAAACAAAAAAAAAAAAAACACGACGTTGCAAAATCTTATTGCGTTATAAAAGCGTTTCATGATTTAAACTGGTAGTAAGAGTTTATATTTAGTTCGAAAAATATTTGTACAGTTATAAAACAGACATGAAAGAACGGGCTAAAATTCCGTAAAGGTAAAGTTAAAGACTAACAGATTGACAGTAAAACTGCCCAGTGTACTAACTCGATGTAACCACAGTGTTGCGGTAGTAATGATCACTTGCTTCCCACCAAGCCGACCTGGGTTCGATTCCTGCCTATTTTGATTTTGATGATAGTTATATGCGGGAAACATGGCTAACAGGAGGGGTTTCTCGGGGTTTTCACGTATCACTTGCCCGTACATACCGTCGTTCGCCATACTGTTGTTACCATAACCTCGCTCGCCAAAACCACTCCACTGTACCGACTTTACTCAGCGACTGTAGTTGAATTCATGCCTAGCACACGCGGCGTTGAAGAAGAAAGACTGCACAAAGAGAGAGAGAGAGAGAGCGAAGGGAGGGAAAAGGAAAAAGAGAGAAGATCAGGGTATCGATGTCCCTACAGAGAGAGTCAACATCTGGCGAAAATAACCTGTCACTCAGCCACGTAGTGTGAGGCGAGTCCAGTCGCGCAGAAGAGATATAGCAAATATGGGCTACTTCGTTACCCGCAAGGCGTAAATCGGTTTAAAGCACGATGGCTAGAAATATTAGCGTGTGGAAGATGTAAAGTAGGTAGACCCCAAGGGCTCTATTTCTACGTATTTAAATTCTTACCTTCGCAAAACGACTTCATAACTTATAATTTTTGGTGGAAGTATACTAGTGACCTTTTATTATTTCTTTGAACTAAACGATCACTGATTTGATTAATAATTAACGTTAACGTCAAGTCATTTTCTAACATACACCACAACTGCTAATCGTTAATTACAATGGATTTGTTTGATTCGTGATTTAATTTCATTTTGTAAAATGAAACAGTGATAGTGAATTAGCTAATTATTTTAATAGCGTCATAAATGGCGCAATAGGATCAGCAAAGGAAGAAAAATAACGTGAATGGCTTAGACTTTGAGCACTTTACTCTAAAAATATGTTACAATGTTTAACTAATATGATAAATGCTCTCTCTCTTTCTGTAAGGTCTGGTTTTCGAGTTCTTTGTAAGTTCGGCTATTTGTGCAGTTTGAGCTGAATTCATACTGTTACTGTAAGGTGCGTAATGAAAGAAATAACTAAATTAAGCCAAATTAAATGACTTTTATACCGGCAAACATTTTCAAATGTGCCTACTATACACAAGCAATGTTAGTGTCATAAAGCCTACTATGAATCTAATTATCAATTTTTCAGCTAGTAATATTGGTGCGGGTAAAATTAATTCCTAAAAACGTACAATTCCAATTTAAGCAAAAAATTGCACATTATTTTGGAAGCAGCCAGTTCAGTGATGTAATTTTGGGTATGCACTGAACTGTGTCTTTCTTATTTGCATGGCACCCAGTACTATAATGTTCACAGTTCTTAAAAAAAACTTTTAAGCTATAAACTTTGCATAGTTCGATGTAATCAATGTCTTGTTCGTTATTAAATTAGTGAAGTGAGTCCTATATGGAGAAAGAGACATCTCGCAGATACATGTCTTCGTATTTTAACTTTTTTTTTTTGCCAATTACTGAAACATATGGCATAAAGTTTACATTTTCCCCCCGAAGTAGTCATTGTGCTTTCATCGACAAAGTAGTTTTACAAATACGATTTAAGACTCCACTAGCACAGGACAGTGCTTGCTTAAACGAATTTTTCGCCCGATGGTATTGAAAGCCAGTTTTATTGTTTCTGCTTAGATTTTGAAACATTTGCGCGAAAAAAAATAATTTTCACAGCAATTGCATCAGTTTTAAAATTGAGTGTATTTAGTGGTATGTCAGATGCTACTGGAGAATTTATTATATTCACTGCCGCTCTTCAACGTAAAATATTAGCTTTATTTATCTCGGGTAATGATTTTGTTTGTGACAGGATATCAGGAGGTTTATGGACGAATCGGAGCATGGTGTGGTGTATTTGAGTTTGGGCACTCTGCTGCAAGTCCAGTCGTTGCCGCCGGAGAAGTTGTCAGCTCTGACGAGAGTTTTCTCCGCTCTTCCAGAGAGAGTAATTATGAAGTACACCGGCAGTAGTTTGCTAGGAAAACTTGAAAATGTGATGACAGGAAAATGGCTCCCTCAGCAAGACATTCTATGTAAGTTTTCATTACCATTACTAAGGGGAAATACTTGGTCTTATTAAGCCTTTCGAAGCAGAAGATCCGAAAAAGCAATTACGACCATAAATAATTATAGGCAAGTTAACATTATGCATCATAATAATTATTATATTGTTACGTGTTATTTGTTCAACATCTATGTGTCAAGTGACTGAATATTATATTTATTTTTAATTAACTTTCAGCGGTACGCATTTAGGGCACAGTTGTCAATGGTTATGCTCGAGGTAAATGAGTCATCATACCACGTATACTACTTATCCCATTCGAATACTCTTTAATCTTCAACGCCTGTTTTACTAAAGGCTATAGTTGCTATATATTCAAGGCCCAGGACAGTCTTTTAAGAGTGGTAGGGACAGACTTAATAAGACGTGTAACATAGGCAGCTATAGCTACTTAGCCAGCTGCAGAGTAGCTCAACCTGCAGCTTGATTATCATGACACTTGATGACCGAGCTACTAATCCCGTGCACAAAGAGGTCCTTCAGTTTAATTAAATATTCGTTGTTACGAGTAATACACGCGGGCAATTCCGCAGGCGGACTACTAGCCTTTATAATGAAAAATCATTGACTGTTTGTTCGTCTTGTATGCGGTTCTATACCATTCACACGATTGCGATGAAATTTTGGTGAGTTGTGCATTCGCCCACAAATATTTCTGCAAAAAAATATATATATGGCAATGATGGAGGTCAAAATGAGATATAAGAGCAACACTACAGGATACCCAACAAAAACTGGTGAAGAAATAAAATTTGGCTGCGCGTACACCCGCAAAGGTTTCCGCAGAAAAAAAAATCAATTCGGGGAAGCAAGGGGCAAAACAGAATAGAGGGGCGGAACGGGCTATAAAAAAATGAGTGAAGTAAACTAAAACATTTTGGAGAGTTGTACGTTCGCCCGCATAGGTTTCTGCCTAAAAACCCTAGTTTTTTGAGGGAGTATGGTCAAAATACGGTATTGGAACAGAACGGGGTAGCCAAAAATTTAATTAAGTGAAAAAAAATGTTAATTGTAAGTGCGTCAGTAAAGGTTTCTGCAAAAATATTTACATTTATTGGAAAAAGTTGGAGAGTTGTCCGTGCATCCGCGTAGATTTATACCTAGACAAATTATACTACGGAGGAGGGTGGAGGCAAAACCGGGTACAGCGGAAGAACGTAGAACTCAAAAAATTTAGTGACACAATTTTACTTTTTAAAATGTTTCTAAAACGGAATTTAATGAACCTTAGCATCATTTTGAACCATTTAGATATTTTCAAATAGTTTTGTTTCAGAAATAGTATCGCAATAAATTGAAAACTCTGTGAACGAAGTTGCGGGTAACTAAGAGAGAAATTAAAATTCAAATATATACATATCCAGTATAAATGGTTATATTTAGATACGGGTACAAATGCTATGAGGTGATTATACCAAATTTAAGTGTTTAGAGTGTGTATAATACATGTACATAGATACACACATATGTGTTTGTGTGTTGTATATGAATTTCTTGTATCGTGTTGACGGAATGTATAAATAAATGACTGTTGCAGAATAATTTATGATTAAGAAAAACAACAAATATTTTTACGGATTTCCGATGTGAAATAAAATTAAAGTGATCTTTGAACGATTCTTTTAATGGGTTCTTATTACAAATATAACAATTTTTTTTGCATACGCCATTGCGGGCGAATGTCTAAAAATATTTATAATAAAATTACAAGCCGCAAAATATTCCGACATTTTGTATATCGGCAAACAAGAGTTATGCGATACATTTATAGCGTATTATGAGTATTTAACTTGAACTGTAGCGCAGTCGCTGTTGTATTTTGTGAAAATTATTGGGAATCTCCTTTCAAGTTTTGCAACAATTGTTGTGTCAAGTAGTTTTATTTTGCTTATATTAAAGAGTATATTCGTTACTCACATTGCGAAAAAAAAAAAAACATGTTAAAATGTCCTAGATAATACACTATACATTTTGTGTTATA
The DNA here is from genome assembly GCA_003012365.1 of Medauroidea extradentata. Classification (NCBI taxonomy): domain Eukaryota; kingdom Metazoa; phylum Arthropoda; class Insecta; order Phasmatodea; family Phasmatidae; genus Medauroidea; species Medauroidea extradentata. The sequence continues at coordinate 41,933 of PNEQ01089735.1, forward strand.
ATAATTACAAGAAATAACTTTGTACTTTTACAAACCTTTGTAAAAGCGAAACTATATATGTTTGTCCGTTTGTTTGTAACTGTACAAGGATATTCTTTGCGAAATTTTATGATAACTTTTTCGTTCGCTAAAACCATGGATTTGCCGGAAATTATATGTTTATATACAAATTACATCCTCTGGAATGCATTTCGCTGGGATATAATTAATGTTAATATCGATTACGTAGTACAAAATCAAAATATTAAGTTACAAAATGGCACTTTAAATAGAAATAAACAAAATATTATCATACAGTACGTTAATTACAAGGGTTTAGGAGCAAGCTCCGTTGTCACTACTGTGAAGGGAACTCCTAGACACACCTAATTAAAATATGTTTTTGAAATATAATAAAATATTGAAACTTGTAATATGTCTAAGTAAGAATATTTGTAAATTAAATGCCAGGGTAGAGGGCAACTTGTGTGGTCCTCAGAGATGGGGAAGTAACGCCCTCACACCCGAAACCAGTGTATACAACATGACGTCATAGACAAGGTTAAGAATTGCCCATTGTCGTAGAACTGAGGCCTCCAGAGCAGACCACACCTTATTCTAGAGTCTTTACCCCTCCTCCCGAGGATCGAGGGCACGGAAGACAAGACCGCCTCAGTAACCAGACGTCCAATCAGGGCTGGGCTCAACAAATTATACGACTATAAGAAAATGGGATACATTAGAGATAGATGAAGGCATGTGCAGTATTAAATGTAAGTCAAGATGTCTTATAATAAAGTAATTTGTTAGTTCTAGAAAAGGAAGATAATGAAAATAAATGGTGACTAGGTCTGTAGCAGAAAGGTCGTTTCTGCGGGGCGTGGCCTAGCGATAGGAAGCTACTGGGCTGATTATTATTTGGTGGTTAGCGCCGCGAGAGGATAGGAATTTTCAGAGTTTTTGAGGACACTGCCACGGGGAGGGCAGAGGTGCTTTCGCTGGTCGGTCACATGCGAATTATTTTGATTTCGGCAGGAAGCCTTAATTCTTAAAACTCGGAAAAGGTCGAACCTATGCTTTCGTAAGTTGCACCCGGAATGATTTTGTCGAGTGAGGAGGAACTCGCAGTCCGAGAATAGAGTTAATTTATTTGAACTATTACTGCGCAGGCCACGTCTCATAAGTACGGATCGCGGCTGCAGTCAGCGTACAGAAACGTATCCGAGCGGTGAAAACTTTATTTAATTCACCCACGTAAGCCGGCAACACTACTCGCGAGGACGCTGTTTCGAATCCTGGTTCGTAAACAATACTTATTTTAAAATTTCTTTAGCACATATTCAATACATTTGTTAATTTCATCACAAGAATAAAACAAATACCTCAAACTTAATTTTTCCTTATAGTAGATAAAAATACAAGTCTATATCTTGAAATTTTACGAACGTATACTTTATATTTTCTAAAATAACAAACTTGTATTTTTTACAAGACTTTCTTTGGCAATGTGGTTTTGCAGGATTTTCCTTATAAAAATAAAAATAAAAATTTTTTTGAGTGTAGTATATCCACACTTGTAATTAATCGTATGTAAAGATGTGGGTAAGTAAAAAGTAATTCTTATGTTTTGTCATGTTTGATAATTTGTTACGATATTTAATTTTCTTTGCAGGCCACCCGAAGATAAAAGCTTTTATCAGCCACGGAGGACTAATGAGCATGCAAGAAGCGGTTCATGCTGCAGTTCCTGTAATAGGTATTCCACTGTTTGCTGATCAAACGCTCAACATCATCAGATTAGCAAGTGAAGGCATGGCTGTGCATTTGCCTTATGACGATCTCACTGAAGCTAGTCTCTTACAAGCTGTTCGGACTGTTACCAGCGACAGCAAGTAAGCACAATGATACTTATTATTTAATATGCCGTCTGTTCATGAAAACAGGTTATAAACTTTGCGAGACAATTTCTTGTAAAAATGAGGTAAAATTACTGAGGTTTTTGGTTGGTGCTATCTTAAGGGAGAAATCCGCGATTGAAAATCGACGTTGAAAAACACTTTTCTTAAGATAACCTAATGTAGAACTAAATGAATACAGTAATATTAGAGTGCGTATAATAATAACAAGAACTGCAGACAGTGAAAAATAAAATTGGTTTCGAATATCTTTCATGTTAAATAGATGATAGGGTCGGCGTAGCCTTTTAAATGCGTATAATTTTTTGCAACTGAATTTTTTTCTGTTAAATAACACAGCCTGTAGTAGGAAGCCTCAGGTAACAAATAAGGTTGTCATATCGTAACAGCCTCAAGAGAATCGTTTTCGAGAAAATTAACGTAGAAATTGCGGAACCGTACAGGTAGGAAACACGCGATACATAAGATGTTAGTGTAACCGCGTTTATGAACGTGAAATGTATTCGGTACCAAATAAGCACAGATGCACATCTTGCGATCAATAAAAGGCACACGGAATACCACAATTAATTTATCCTTACTTTTGGTTATTTGAACAAATGTTGGTTTCTATGTAAATTTTCAATCGCGTTTTTCTACCTTAAGATTTGCGCCAGCAAAAACTTGCATTATATGAGTTGACCGAATTTTTTTTTAAAGTGCTCTTCTCGCAAAATCTGTAACAAACTTTTATGATCATGTAGTATACTGTCTGAGTTTATGGAAGAAACTTGATAATATTGATAAAACTTCACACATTACAAGCGTATCACACGTGAATAAAGATAAAGGTTTACAAAATGCACGTAAAATTTTTGATTGTGTACATTTCCTCAGGGATGTGTATACGACAAACATTATTACCAGTTTTCAGTAACGCTAAAATATTTATCGCATGGTATTGCTACACATAGTAGATGAACACATTCCTTCTTTAGTATAAAAAAATAGCAATGATCATTTTTTGTTTTGAAATGTTCATATGTAGACAGATAACTTTTACACATACAAGCAAAAACATACTGAATCATTAAAAACTCTATTAGTCTCTGTTGTTTTTTCGTTATGCTCAGATTCATATACCATTACCAAAATCAATCAAAATGTTAAAATACCTTGTCTAAATTGTTGAAGCTGCTTGCATTTTCTCAGCACTGTAAATGTAATCTTGACAGCAGAGCAATACTATTCCATAATGGACTCATACAGGTATGTATTTGTTGTTGCAGGTACAAGAAAAACGCTATTAGGATGTCGTCGCTGTTTAAGGACCGGCCTATGACGGCTATGGAGACAGCAGTGTACTGGGTGGAGTACGTCATAAGACATGGGGGAGCCCCACACCTGAGATCAGCCGCCACTGACATGCCGCTGTACCAATACCTCCTGCTGGATGTTATATGTGTGTTGCTGCTTGCTGCATTGATAGCTGCATATATCCCTTACCGCATCGCCAAGGCAGTGCTCTGGACATTGACTGGCCACAATCGTACCAAACTCCACCACAAAATTAAACGACAATGAAGGCTTTGTTTGTTATAATTTTTTGTGAGCTAACGTGATCGCCCCAAAGAACACTCTTATTTTTTTAATATTTCGATTAGCGAAGTTGTATATTTAACCGGTCACATATGACAAGACGATTGAATTATGCTTCCTTAGAAAATTAGTTCCAGCTATCATTTGCTGAAGGACCTTCTAGAAGTATTCATTACATTGATAAAATACACAAATAGAACACTTGGTAACAATGTTCATAGGCTAGCTGTATAAGGCTTTTAAGAAAGGTTACCATACCATTCTAGAGAGTCTCGATCCCACGCATTTCAAGATGTCTTAAGGAGTGGTTCACCCAAATTTTTAGTTGCTTTAATAATATTTATACTATTTTTGCGAAATATGTTTTATAACATAGATATACACTATGACTATTTTTACGGTAATAAAATATTTTTAGTTTTCATAGTTTTTGTATGATGGCATTTCAAAGTTCAAATTTACATAAAACAGCGTTATTATAGAAAATACAACCAATCTAATTACCGAAATTAAATAATTAATACTGAAGAACAGTGTAACAGGTTGCATCAATACCTGTGTGAAAACCACATTGCATCTTATTTTGTGTTTTAAGAAAATTAAAGATATTGTAAAATTTTAATTTTAAATTCTGTAATTTTTTTAAATATACGAAATAAAGTTCAATGCGGTTTTATATAGGCCTTAAGATATCCCGTGTCCATGTTCTGCTTTGTGAATTATTTCATTTTATTACGTAAATTAATTTTCTTTTTTAACATAAAACCTTTTACGTAAATTTGGACAGTGACATACAATTACACAAAAACTAACTTTTAATCTATGTATTCTGTGGTTTGATGACGATGTACACCTCCCATACCTTAACACACTATCCTAAATAATAAATAAACATTTTATGTACGCTTCTGCACTAGTCATAGTTAACTTCTATTTCCCTAAAAATAATTAAAATATTTGTGAAATGTAGAGGTGGACTGACTTAACTTGATTTTATTGTTTTCAGTAGGACTGAGATAAATACTATGTTCTGCCGTCATATGTAATCCATCCCTATATTTCGAAACGACTGGCATGAGTACGTTGTAAGCTTTGTCATACTGCAATTAATCTATATAAATTCATTATTGCTCATGCCTCAGGACTAGTACCGTTCAGAGGTTCCTAAAATTTTTCATAAGCCCTACTCGAAACTCAGAGAAGCATTAAACAGTGATGTATGGTTTCGAATTAAAACATCTGCAATAGAATGAATTTGTTCACTATCACTTCATAAATATGTTTAGAATACTAATATTTGACTTTGAAGAGAAGCATATACTATGAGCAAATTTCAAGAAAATTTAATTTTTTCCAAACATTTCTTGCAGGCTTAAGTGTAGAACGCGTACAGGCATTTGATATGAACTGAAAACTCTTACATTATAAATTTTTGTTAAAAAAAAACAACAATTTATATGTAGCAGACAGGTATACTTGTTTTAGTTTATTTTGTGCTGAAATACGAAAATAAAAAGCATTTTATGTTTTCATTAAGTCAGGAATATTAACCGTGCTCTGTAAGAGATTACAGTGAGGTCGGAATGGAATGAAAAATAATTAGCGACCCGTAATATATTGAGTGGTTACTATATTTACGGAGCAAACTATTACATTGAATAATAAACTAGGGTAAATATGTAACTTTACCAGCCCAATTATTAATTTTCATGCTGAAACGAAGTTTTGTCTAAAAAAATTATTTAACAAACAATATCAACAAACGGAAAATAATTTATTTTATATCAGATAATTGTGTGAAAGAAGACTTCGCAGTGATAAATGTCAAAGGTGACGTTGATATCGATAAATATATAACTGCTTTTAATGTGAAACATACTTGTGCAGTACTATACCTGGAGTAGACATATACCTACTGATGCTTTACTTGTTTAATAGAAAGCCAAATATGTTTTTTTTGCGGGCAAATGTTTAACTTGGTCATTTGGACGTTTAAACTTTGAATTAGGCAGTTTTAATTGTTGTAAGTTTCTCATTTTGGAAGATGAATAAATGAATGATTTTTGTCTTAACTACTTTTCAACCGATTGTAACAAAATGTCATATTTTAAAATTAACTAAATAAGTTTTCCTTAAGAGGGCGTGGTACATAATTCAACGCTAAAAACATTAATCTGTAACTTTATGATTCTTGAAGCCAATTTGTGAATATCAAACAATAGCAATCCTGGACAATTGTTTTAGCCAACGTTTTAAATAAAATAGTTTCCAGTGTTACGAATTTCTGAGGCACAATCTCTGACGCCGGAACCACGGGCATTTAACAGCGGCTCAAGAGATCACGCGTAACGAGTTAGTACTTTTGGATAAATATTTACTCATAAAGTTGGCAAATACCATTATCTAGGATTGTCATAGAGTATTTCATACATTCTGGCTTCGAAAAAAGCGTAGGAACCAATAGATGTTTTCAGCGTTTATTTATCAACCACGCACTCTTAAGTAAAGTTGTTCGGCTGATAGCACAATATAAACATTTATTAATGTGCCATATTTCGGGTGCTACTTGACTGATTTCAGTCAATTAATTATTACTAAAGAAACTTTTTAAAATATCTGGCAAACATAAAAACGCCAGTTTAAAAGCCTATCACAGAAATATTTATTCACCACTATTTTTAGGAATATATTAACTGATTTTCCAAAACTGACATACAAGTTTATTCTCATGCGGTGCTGTATAACAAAATAGTGGCTTAGATTCCACGTATTTCAAAATGCGGGACTCAAAGTTGGTAATATAAATGTACTAATCTTGATTGTAACTGATCAAGCGACGACTAATACAAAATTAACAGGCTTGTTTTCCACGGAACAACCATTTTACCGTCATTTGACCAATTGTTACAAAGTCCAACGCTAGTTTCAAAGTACGTTATCTGCTGTTAGAGAATCGTTACAGGAGGGCGTCATCGATTTATTTTCGCTCTTAAAAGTATTTTTGTCAGCTTATAAAATTAACGAAGCCTGGATGCTCGCTTGTGTTCATTTATTTTCTAGTTTAGTTTTCTAACTCACTGACGGAATTCCTTACGGAATAGTACGTGTATAGGTCACCTATGTTTGCCAGTTGCAAACATAGATATTTGGTTGTTCACATATCTGTTTTGTCTGTATGTATTCGCTGGTTTTCTGTGGCACGCCATTTGCTGCAATGGCGAATGTCGAAAGTACCACTTTAGCTTGTGACAATCTGTGGGTTTCCTCGTTCGGCTTTCGTACGATCTGGACTTCCTGCAAGTTAGAAATGTATTTCAGCTGCACCCATAGCTATATCTGGGCGTAGCATCTCGTAAAAATTATGTTTACATTTTTTGTGAAATTATGTATTATTATTATTATTATATTTGGATAAAAACATTAAATAAGCCGTCTTATCTTACAAATTTCTTATTTAAATAGTTATAAGCATTTGGCAAGGCATCACTGCACTGATCAAGATGTATACATATAATTTAGGACGACATTAATACAGGTTTTTAGTCTTTAGTTCCATATGAAACTTCGTAGCACTTAAGTATTTCATCCGTGCTGTATACGTAGGTTTACCACTTCTCAATTAACAGTTAATTATTTAGATATATTCGCTGGGTTCCCAGCAGTTTAAAATACTTATAAATTTTAAACAATAATGCTTCGCATTCTTCGCGTCTTGGTGTTCCGACCAGCTGTGTCTCAGCCTGAAGACAGGAATAGATCGCAATTCCCGAAACGTCACATTTTTTTTTTGTTTTTAACTTGTGTTGCCTCTTGTCTCTTGTCCTTTGTTTGCTGTTCACTGTTTGTCTAGTTCCAGCTATTTTTCATTTTGGGAATCTAGTTCTATTTGTGTTTTGTCTTTTGTTTCTGGGGCTGTGTCGATATTTGACTAAATTCTACCTTTAGAAGCCTTTGTTGTTGTTAAAAAAACTGACACAAGTCCTCTGGAATTGGTTTTTTCTGTTTTTTTTCTTTTTTTTTTTTTTGTACTTCGTCATTCAACACAAGTTTGATCAGCAAAACATGAGCAATTGCGTATGTCCACAAACCAATAAATTGTAATAATAATGCTGTCAAATTTTTAAATGTTTAATATGTTTATCTTAAATTATTAAAGAAACTCAATTCAACACTTTTCATCATATGCTACAAGCCGACGTTGAGAAAATTATATTTGTTTATTCTCCTGTTCACTATTCATAAAAATGTTAACAAACTTATTGTTTAAATTAATTATTATAACCATTAGTTTTCTATCTTATCTTTAAATTCACTGCATTATCTTAAAAAATGAACTGTTTATTTCTTACTAGCATTTTTTTTGTAGTTTTAAATTCTTATTTGATGCACGTTTTCTGATTATTGGTCATTATGCTAAGCATATCATTACTTCATGTTTTATGTATTTAAACTTTCTTTGCGTATGTAGTTATAGTACTTATTTTAAATGAAATATTTTGGTATAATTATAATAATTACTTCGTGGTTTTGCAGTAATATTTTAATTTTTATTACGTCTGGATTATTATGCAATGCTTGCATGGAAATTGTTGAAGGTATAAACTTCTGTTATTTCAATAATCTTTTATGAACTGGTTGATACTTTTTTGAGATAAAAGAAAATAAGAGAAGATACAGATCCTCGTTTCCAGTGATATAATTATGGAAACATGTTACAGTAACGTATAATTTAATTTTTTTCTATAGCATTTTGTGATTATGTAGTCAAATTGCGGGAAAGTTAATAACCAGCGTAATTTACACAGTCTCTGGTTTGACAAAAACTACACACGGCTTATCTTTTGTGAACATTTTGCCATTTTAACTTTCACGTAGCCGTTACACTGAAAAAGAACATCCTGTATACGACTGAGACAAGCGTGTGTGTATGACAGTTGCATAATATTAGTATTATGGCTTTATTTGCTTTGAAGGTACAACGTGTTTCGCTAAAAATTCAGCAAAGATTAAAAACTCCTTATTTTGATTACGTAGACAAGAAACTATTCAGCTACGTCATCCCGCTTATTCCCACGATTTAAGGCGCTTGCTTTAGAAATAAAACTAAAGAGATCGTGTCATAACTTTGGTAGTATCCTGAGGTGTAACACTAAAAAAGTACTCACATTTAATAAAATGTTGCTGAGCTAGAATGATACAAACTATAATAGTTTCAACCTATCGATGTTATCAAAGAGCTATCAAAATTAAAATATTATTAAAGTATGAAAACGGATATATTACAGCCGAGTTGTTTCGTTGTGCACTCGTTAAGTGTCGTATTTGATGTTTACTGCCATTACCTCAACTAAATTTATTTTTTACCTGAGTAAAAATTCCGCTTCTAAAGTTTTGTGAATATTATTTTTTACAGATAGAAACTCTAAGAACGTGACTTTATTTTATCTTTTTGTGTTTTCACTCTTTCTTAAGTTGGATTTCTTAGGTAGTTTTTTATATTTCAAACAAGAAAATATTATTTTCGTACAGGGGTATATTTCGCGACAGTAAACGCAATCATTAGCAGTAAAAGTGGAATTTATCTCTCAGCCGAGGATATAATTACGAAATCTGGCCATTCCTTAACATATGAAACTTGAGTACAACTAAACTACAAATTTCACTCTGAAAGCTTAATTAGATATTCACTATGAACTATACACATATTTGTTTAATTTTTCAAGATTAATTCTAATTGATACACAAGTTGTCTACATAACCTTTAGTTAATTATTATTTTCTTTACTATTCTTCGTTTTTACAACGAAATAGTACTTCACTTACGCGAGTCTGAATCAAACTAAATTAATTATCTATGAAAATTATGTGTGACTCCTAAGTAAACTCAAATAATCTGTTATAACATAATATTTTTATTACAAAGTTTGTGTTAGTTAGCAACACTGGTATAAACACGACTTTTTATGACGCGAGTGACAATTCACCCGTCTATGTGAATAAAATAATTATCCCTTATTCACATACCATTTTCTTAGCTTGCATCGTTGTCAATATACACGGTTTAACCAACAAATAGAATTTGGTCCACTTCTGTTATGAATTTACAGAGTAAATAAGGCGTTTTCAGTATTTTGCACGCTAACTACACACATCCTTGCGTGTGGAGGCACAATATAAAAATGGAGAAATGCAGTCGAAACGAAGTTATAGAAAAGTATATATAATTTATTGTCTAACGTAGCACGGCACAAATAATTAAACATCAAAATCAACTCAATATTGAACTCATAACGGAACATAAAAAATTTACGCCGAATATTAAATATAATGTTTCAGGTACACGAGTTACAAATTACATGAACAGAAAATTGCATAAAAGTTGGCACAATGGAACCAGCCTCACTCACGATAATGCCTTACAAGTTGCGTGCAAATTATTGTGGCTTATGCCACGGGTGCCTACTCCCAGAAATTATGACGGAACCCCCCACCCCTCCTTCCTAGCGATTGTTGTGAAAAAGTTCCCACATGAAATTATTTTGCCGATACCTGTAGTTAAAAGCTGGGGTCCTTCCCCGGGAAAGATTTGATTTTTAAGTGCAAAATGATGCTATTTAAGCACTTTTTGAACCTAAATAAAAATATAAAGCAGGTAGAAATTGCAATATTTTTAAATATATTATTTTGTAACGGTGAACAATTTTCACAAAGTTATATTTATCAAACCTGGAGCCTGGTACCCTTTCTTGTTCTGGCACCAGCAATTATTGGGGGCCTTGGGAACGCCGATTGCCCGTTTATGGACATTAATGTAAGCACGATTCGCCTAACCACGAACTTTGGCTATCAAACCCTCTCGTCCTCTGCTTTATCATAGGCAATTAGGGTTCTTCTGGGTATTAGTATTGAGTATGCCATACAAATTTAAATATATATATATATATATATATATATATATATATATATATATATATATATATATTTGAACAAATAAAAAAAATGTTGCACTAGTAAAACTAACCCTTTTCTGATTTCGATTACATCACACAGAATTTAATTTACATAAAAATTCAATGCCAGCCTCTGCTATACGACATGTAAAAGTGATGCGTGATAATCGTATCATATTTCTTTGAACAACCATCTTCACATTTCCGGCTTTGGCGCACCAAACATCCAACCGATAGATGAATATATCGAGACTCAAGGTATTTTAAAGCTTTTATTATTAACGCTCTCGCCCGCCAGTACTACGGGACAGCAAATAACACAAAATACTATTTTCTTATACTTCTTACACCTTAATAGATTAAATTTCATCAAGTATTTTCCTAACACAACAACTACCAACTTAGTCGAATTAAATACCAATAAGGATTTACAATCCAGGGTTCGGGTTCGATCCCCAGCGAAGTCATCACAGTTTTCGTTTTTTTTTTCTTGTTCCGAACGATCAATTTACGGCCTTAAGAAAAAACAGCTGCATGGTACGTTATATCTTTACTATGCCTGCAAAAGTTGGACTGAAAAAAGCGAATAAAAATTTACTGTAAACATTTAATAAATTAATTATAATTAACTAATTCTCATGTTCACATTACTGATTGAATTGTATAAATGAATAGGCGTGACTGATATCTCAACGAAAAATAATGTAAAAATTCTGAAACAAAAGTTTTATTACAGATTTACTAGCGTATTCATACAACATATTTATGATTATAGATGTTAAAAATAACAGCATTCAGAATTTCAATGAAAAAAAGTCTTCTGAACTTTGTAGCAACAATGTGTACCATAAGCACTACAATGCAATCTATGAGTGAAAGAACTGTGGCATGCATTATTTTCGTAATCCTATAATTTATATATACGAATTTCAGCGGTGACTATAATTTTATGACGAAACCGGCTGTATAAAATATCAATGAATTTCAGTCGAGTGACTTCATATTATCATGTGCAGCTCCTATTTAAAACCACGGTTAAAGATGTAAACCCAGCAACCAGCGGCAATCGTCCAGCATGATTCCCATATGTGAAAATCTTGGGGATCAAACCTGGATTGTCTTCGCTGTACCCACTACACCAACCCAGCCCCCGGAAAATAATCTGAGAAAAATGGTAACGTCATTTATACAGCCGAGTACTGATTGATTATCTTGTTAATTAACTCACCTCTCATATTTTCTTTCCATTGTTTTTCCTTCTTGAAACACTATCTTCTCTTCATATGGCTTCCAGCTATCACAATCGTAATTTTTAAACTGAATTATTTTTTTTATTTGATAACCAAATTACTTTTAGATTTGCAGGCATGCTATTTTCTGCGATGTTCCTACCTATTGTCCTGTCATACTATTCCAAAGCACAATAGTTACAAACACCTGCATTTAAATATTGTTTGTTGTTTTGACATGATTAATTCTGCAAAAAAAAAAAAACACTGCTAACTCTCCTTGACATATTAAAAGACTATTGGAAAAATATACATCCCCATAAGATGCTGACAACTCAAAACAATCGACATTCACGCTCGCATGAACTGTACGTGACTGGTAGAAACCTCCCTACACACGCGTGGGGACTTGGGACAGTGCTGGCCATTTATTGTAAAACAAGGGGTTGACAATAACTCGGCCACGTTCCTAGCAGAGGGATAGAAAGAGATCGAGCTAGCTCGCCGTTGTAGTTACTGATAGACAGATGCACGTCACGCGGGCAGGCGTGCCGGAGCGAAATTTTGTGTTGGGGGGGGGGGGGGGGGCAAAGATACATGCATGTTACGAATGTACATATCCCAAAATACCGGGGACCGGGGGTCCTCGCCTGGAAAACTTTGAATTTTAAAGTACAACATTGATCTGTGTAGATGTTACCGAAAAGAAATATAGAGCATAAAACAGCCATACTCACAACAAAAATATTGTTCAAATAAAGTTACAAATGTATTACACAAACCATAAAAATGTGTGTGTCTGGGGAGGGAAGAGCGGAACATATACTTTGCCCCCACACAAATGTGTTGGGGGGGGGGTGGGAAGGGCAACCACCCCATGCTGCCCCCGCAGCTCCGGGGCCAATGCACGTGGTTACTTAGTGCCTCCCATTTCTCCCGAAATCCAATGTCACCCCATCCCACAACTCTACACAACACCCTCCCTTCCTCAAAGGTAGCCAACAGCTCCCCTCCTCATCACCCCGGTCAAGGGCAAAAATTTGAATTACAAATACTTACAACAACTTGTTTTCTTTTTTCTCCCATCCCAATCAGTCATTGCTAATTTCCCCGCGTAGAAAATTCCCCTTGAACTTATGATTTTTAAAATAATTTTTCCCATTTTCTCTCCCGCCCTGAAATTTCTACGACACAAACTGCGTCATAACTCCCCCCTCCCCCGCCCCATATAGGCACCATTTCTTAAGCACGGAACACACAAAAACTATGGCGGCCGTTTCAACATTTCTTGATCGCACAAGACAACTAAAGTAGTCTTCGAAACCGCAAATTCGGGGATTTAATATTTAGGAATTTAAGGGGAGGGGGTGTTTCGAAAGGCAAATATAAGTGTTCTGTGTGGCAATATCGGAAAGTTCAAGTTTTAAGGAATTCCGATGCGGTTTTGTTGCTTCTCTCGTATCTGTATTTACAAAAAGTCACTTCTTAATCCAGGTAGGAAAACATTTGAACTCATTATGTATTCAAAGTGATTAGGTGGGCGTAAATTTGGTCCAAAAAGTAAACCATAGCTATTTTCTTGAAATTATTTGTCCACAACCTAACTAATCTGCAGTGACCTAGCAGATATGAACATATGACAGAGATGGTCATTCTAAGTTAACTTTAGCATGTTAGTTTTGGTAAACATCTTCGGAAATAAATAATATGGTTCTTGGCTGTAGCAGCAACAAACTCAAATTATTCACTCGTCGCAATAAAATTGTCATTAGAACACTGTACCAGCAATTAATTTTAATACAGTATCTGAAAATAATTTTTTTAATTAATATGTTAAATTATGTTTGCACACAAAATAATTTAACAAAGTTTTATTCTTTTGTTACATAATGCCTGTCGAAAATAGTTATTATTAGTTTCAGTTTAAATGCAGGAAATAAAATTTAATTAAACACCAGCAGACGACTTTACGGAGTTATTTGGAAATTTAGTTTGCTACTGTACCTCGGTAAATTTCAACACTATATCCCCAAATTTTTATGCCCTAAAATTGAACACATGGTCGATTTAGGTACCTAAATGGCAGCCTTATAGAGGATTCGAACTCGACTTAAGGAAGAAAATTTCAGAATTTCGTTAAACTCGGTAGATACTTGCGTTTTGTTCATGCTGTGTTCATGATTTTGTGACTCATTTGTACATTATTTGACCATATGCAATATTTGAAGAACCTCATAAAATTCTTTACACGTAAGCCTAGAGAACCTAGAAACGTGACTTAACTTAAAAGCGTTTTCCTCGTACCGGGCTTGTATTTTCACAATGGTTGCCATTTAGACAAGCTTTTTCACACCAGATACCTAAGAAACCGCATTTACGAACAAATGTCAGTAATGTAATAAGGGACAAAAAATCTCTGTCTCAGTTTCAAAAAGGAAGAAATATTTAAAGCCATTACTCAAAAATCGCAAATTGTTGAAGGCCCAAAGCTATACAGTGTATGTTTTTACTTGCAAAGGTTGCAGTCGAAAGGGTTGAAACCAAACACGAATTTCTTTTTTCAATGGCGGTGCCAAAAAGTAAATTTTTGGAAGACCACCACTACATGAACGCTCTAAATAGCATTACATGCGAGGCCTTACCTTCTTCGCTGTCGTCGGAGTAACAATACACGTCACTGTCAGAAGTCGGCCATAGAATAGTAACTGCAGTTTCCCGCTGTTGATGTGTTGCTCATTCACGTACATTAAAAACACGTTCTCCTGCAGCGAGCGACGTGCTGTCTCGACTCTAGATTCGTGGACAGCACAATACGACGCCATTTTCAGGGTGTTCACAGGGCAAAAATGCATAATTTTATATTTGCACGAAATAGTGATCGCTTTATAGACAACCTGTAACTACTATTTCCACATGTAAAAATTACTTACACTCGCATAGCTTTCTCACTGTGACATGACAAAGCCAAAATTTGTAAGTCACGGGAACAAAGTAATAACGAAAATCTAAGTGTCTTACTTGAATGAAATCATTTACACTGAAATAGGATTTTATGGGTGTTGTAAGTTTTATTTTTGTAATCAAGTAATACGACTGTGTCCTCTATATGCATTGAGTTTGTTTTGCTGTGATTTTTTTTATAAACAAGATAGCAATTAACATTTCCTCAGCAGCCTTGTAATTGCGTAGAATTACTCAAAAAAAATTGTGATAACTATTACGTTACTTATGTTACCTGGTGAATACACTGAGAGAAAGAATTGTTTCATTATACTAAATATATTTGTTTGGGTGATGTTTACTTCAGCTAAACAATATTTTGTTGGTAAGACCAAGCTTGGAGTCCTCCAACCAAATTTAATTGTATTCATATAAACGCACTTTATTTGTGCCAAACGTATATTTGGTTACTATAGGACGTCAAATAAATATTTTGTGTCAGCAAACAACTTGTCACAACTTGTCAACAAAATAATATTGTTAGTTATGAGGGATGTGCTTTGAACCAACAATTTTTTTCGATGGACTAAATTATTTTGTTGGCGAAACTAAGTCCATTTGGTTGGTTTGCGGAAGATGGCAGTTTGGCGTGTGTGAGCGACAAGATAGCGAACACTGTATACCTCAACTTTCAAAATACAAGCTTGTGCGACAAGTAGGACGTCTAAACTATCCAAGTATCTTAATTTTAGCTAAAACAATTTCAAAGTGGTTAATTTGATTAATCACAAAAGAAAATGCTATAAACTTGAAAATCACCGCAGCTGCACGTCTCGTTCTTTGTGCTGCGTTGCACGGCAGTAATTTAGCAATATTATATGACGTCGGTTACCTTTTCGCAGACGGTAAACAAACATGTTTGAAAATAACGCAGTACAACCGTAATTTAATATTAGACCCCACTATTCCTGTACAAATAAGAGTCCGAACATTGCAGAAGCATTTGTAGCTCGGTTGGTTAGCTCATGAGCAGAAAAGAAAAGTGAAAGGGTAGTAGATCAAATCCGGGCCAGGCTGTACTTTTTTTAAGGTCTTAAAATTTCAGAAGTTTTTTAAGTTAGTAAAATATAATATTTTTTAGTTCTTAAAAATATAGTATGCGCATTTCATATGTCAAACTAAATATTTTTACGACCAACTAAATATTTGGTACTGCTAACAAAATTCAGATATTTGCCTCAAACAAATCGCGGGAATAAAATAATTTGGTACGAGCAAACAAATATTTCGTTTGATCTTTGAAAGAACTGTGCAATGGGAGTTCATGGCTAGATTCAGTTTCTTGGAGTACGTCCAAGAAACTGAATCTAACAAATATTTCGTTTCCCCTATCCAAACAAATGATTTGGTTGATTCAAACAAATTTTGTTTGCACCAACTAAATTTTTTTCTCTGTGTAATTCAACAGGTCATGGGCCCAGGCACCGCAAGAGATGTTTGCTTGTGGATTGGGATACAGTAAATATGAGGCGCTGTCACAGAACCGTAAAATTATGACGGTCTCGGTTCTTTGCAAAAAGAAACCAAGGCGGAGCTACAAAAATGGTGTGATCGCGATGAATGTGCAGGGTTAAATGCCAGAAGCGTGTCTCTTGTGATATTTGTTTTGCATCTCTCTCGTGTGCGTTACGTTCTAAGCAAGATGGACGTTTCCAAGGTAACGATTGACAAATTAAAGGGTCAGTCAAACTGGACAGATTGGAAATTTCAAGTGTTAATTCAGCTGCGGGTTCATGGATGCATGGACGCCGTAGAAGGAACACAAACACTTCTAACGGAAGTAACGGACAATGCAGATACAGCCAGAAAGATACGTGAAGAAGTATTGGTAAAAAAAGGCAGAATACATGGCTCAGCACATCATTGTTTGCTCTCTTAGCAACTAGGTTATGCCAGCTGATAAACATGTGTACATCTGCTAAAGAAATGTGGGACAAAATACACAGTATATACGGACAACGGACAGAGCAACGACAGGATCGGCTATTTAACCAGTTTTTTAGTATAAGGAAAAAAGATCCTTGTGATTCAGTGGCCAAACATATTTGTATAACTGGAGAAGTTATGAGTCGAGCTATAGGACGAGGCTTGGAAAGAATATAAAGTGATATTGCCGGACTCACTTTTTTAAACAGATTTCTCAACACTATGCCACAGGGATACTGTGAATTCATGAATGCGTGGAAATCTGTGCCAAAAAAAACAGAGCAGCTTAACTCTATTGAGTGAGAGGTTATGTGTGGTGAAGATGCACCTTCAAGAGCAAATTTGAAGCCAAAATGGCATGACATAAAACGTCAATGAGTACCAAAGGACCCAATTTATTTAGTTGTTGAAAGATCGGCCATATAAAAAAAACACTGTTGAGAAGAAAAACTAAGGGACGGGACAAAATCCTGTTCATTAAGGTCAGCAGAAGGAAAGCAGAAGTAAACGAGTAAAGATGAAGTCTTATTAACAGCTCTCAATATCGCCAGTGAAAACATGAATGAATGGTACATAGACTCGGGAGCCACGTCTCACATGACCCTTAGGATAGACTGTAAAACTGATTTCAAGGATGACAACCATATCACGGTGACGGTGGCAAAAGATTAATCAGTTTTTTTCAAAAGGAATTAGCAATGTCGAGGTTAAAACACAGTGTGGAAACATGGTCATACATGATAAAGTGTTAGTGCCCGAATTAAAACCAAATCAGTTGTCTGTCAGCGAAATTACCGAAAGAGGTCATCGTGTTGTGTTTGAGGAGAAGAAGTGCACAATATATTCTGGAAATAATAATATCGTGGCTACAGCAACAAAAAGGAGAGGCCTATATGTGCTATACACACATAAGTAAAATGTCTATTTGTCAAATGGGCAATAAGCAAACACACTGTGGCATGGCAGGTTGGGACAGCTCAACAGAGTAGGAATGGATCTACTACTCAGAACGTGCATGACAGATGGAACCTCATTTTTAGAGAAAAAGATAATCGACGCATAGCATGCTTAGAAGGCAATCAATCCCGAAGAACATTCAAAAGAACTTGTGAGGAAAGGGCGAGTGAGTGCCTGGAACTGGTACACTCTGATATGTGTGGTACACTGCCACAGGAATCTTTGAGTGGGGAAGGTATTTCTTAATCTTCGTTGATGACCACACAAAAAAGTATTCGTGTACATAATCAGTATTTGAGAATGTTAGGGAATTCAAGGCCAAGTAGAGAAACAAACTGGAAAATTAATCAAAACTCTGAGAACTAACTACGATTCTGAACATGGCAACAGTGACTTCAAGAAGTTCCTAGGGAACCATGTAAAACATGAACTTACCATACCCTACTGCCCAGGACAAAATGGGCTGGAAAAGCACACCAATGGAACACTTGTAGAGAAAGCTAGATGTATGATGAAGAAAGCTCGTTCTGATGAAAGAATGTGAGCTGTAGCTGTGAACACAGCTGCTTACTTGGCAAACCGATCACATCATAGAGCAACTGATGAGAAAACACCTGAGGAACGGTGGCATGGAAGAAAAGTGAGCCTAGCACATCTACGTGTTTTTGGTTCCATTGCATACAATCTCAATGAAACACAAAAGTGTAAGAAATGGGACTAAAAAAACACGTGTATATGTTTTTTGGCTACTATGAAGACAGTAAATGATACTGATTATTTGATACAAGAAACCCAGAAAACATAGTGGATGAGCAAGAGCCCACTGAAATGATGACCTTGATTAGACCCCAAACTAGAAACATCAGATTTAACAGAAAACACCGAACACCCCGAAGAAATTGCACGAAAAATGTACCTATCAGAAAATAAGTCAGAAGAATAGCCTAGATTTAGAAGCTTTGATTTGATTCCTGAACCCCATGAAGAATGTTCAAGAGTGAGGAAGCTACTACAGAAATTGCCAGACTACATCTTGTCATCCCTAGCACTTATGAAGAAGCAATGTGAAGTAACAAGAAACTCTTTTGGCAAGCAGCAATGAAGAAAGAAATTGATGCACTGTCCAGTCACGTTGTTTGGGAGCTGGTGGATCGACATAAAAGCAAGAATGTGGTAAAGTGTAAGTGGATGTTCAGCATAAAGAATAATGAGCATGGTGACATTGCTCAACACAAAACAAGATAAATGGCAAAGAGTTTTACCCAGGAACATGGCATTGACTATGCATAGACATTTTCTCCAGTGGTTTGCAAGAGCTGCTGAAATTTACTGTGTGCATTAGCTGTTAAGCTAAAATTGTCCATTGACCATTTAGAGGTAATCACAGATTTCTTAGATGGCAAGTTAGATGAAATCATTTACATGTGCCAGCCAGATGGGTTTGTGGAGCCCGGACAAGATCGAACAGTGTGTGTCTTAAAGGAGGCTCCGTATGGGTTGAAACAATCTTTTCATGTCTGGCATCTAAAGCGTAGATGGAACAATGGCATGTCTTGGGTACACAAAACCTTAATATGAGGAATGTATTGTTGCAAATTAAATGGGGAACAGAAAACGTATAGTATATATGGATGACTTCTTGATTTTATCGAATGATGAATCTGAAGATGTAAGTTCAAGAAAAGTTTAGACACAGAGTTTAGTATCAAGGATTTGGGGGAGGTCATGTCGTTTAAGGGATTAAGATATCCCAAAAGGTCATCAAAATTTACCAGAGGTTATTCATTGAGGAGCTGCTCAAAAGGTACAAAATGGAAGATGCAAAACATGTAAGCACACATATGGTGTCAAATTGGAGGTTGAGTGGTGACGGAGCCGATGCCCACAGTGCTTCGTACCAATCCTTGATCGAGTCTCTCATGTATCTGTCTGTAAATACTAGGCCTGATATCAGTTATGCCACAAATTTCCTCAGTCAGTACAATATTAGTTACAAAATGAAACATTGGGTAGCAGCAAAAAGAATCTTGAGATATCTTAAAGAAACAGTAAATGAAGGTCTAACATTTAGAAATGAAGGTCATGGGTTGAAAGGATATGTGGATGCTGACTGGGCTAATCTTATAGCGGTTTTGTACTTAAATTCAACGGTGCACCAGTTTCTTGGGAAGCCAAGGAAAAGTTCTGTGTTGCGCTTAGTAGCACAGAAGCAGAATATGTTACTTTAACTCGGGCAGCTAAAGAAACTGTGTACATAAAGTGATTACTTGAAGAAATGAGTGGGTTCAAAGACCAGGTAATACTATTCAATGATAACCAGAGTGCCCAACGGTTAGTGTATAACCCTGTGTTTCACAACCGTACGAAGCACATACATACAAGGTTCCACTACATCAGGGAAGTTATGAGTAGGAATGATTTTACCCTGTTATACCTATGCAGTCAAGAAGAAAAGCCTACTGACATGCTTACGAAAGCATTGCCACTGGCTATACACAAGATCTGTGTAAATACGGTAGGAGTAAGATATGAGACAAATATATTACCTGATTAAGGGAGAGTGTTGTATCTTTTATTTTTGTAATCAAGTAATACGTTTGTGTCCTCTATATGTATCGAGTTTGCTTTGTTGTGATTTGTTTTGTAAACAAGGAAACAATTGACATTTCGTAAGTAGCCTTGTAATTACGTAGAAATGCTAATATAGTTGTGATAACTATTGCGTTAATTATGTTTCCAGGTGAATAATCTAACAATGGGCAATGTGCTAAAACATTTAATAACACTCAATGATATTCCTTTGTACGTACTTTAAAAAAATCTGAAAATAATGTTAAATTACTTCATTAATGGCAGTTTCCTAAAAAAAAAAAATACAAAAGTACTGTCGTGTGCCCTTAAATATTTTAGCACATTGGCCAAAATATCAAATTTCAGAGTAAATTATTTCATTCCAGTAAGACACTTGGTACTTGTTATTACCATGTTACCGTAACTTGCGAATTCTGACTTTGGCATGCTGCTGTGGAAAAGCTGCAAGAGCTGAACAATTTTTACAAGTGGAAAATATAGCCACAAATTACGTCAATTAAACGAATTCTACGTCGTGCAAGTATAAAATTATGATTTATACTACGTGAACGCCCTTAACAAGAGGTTGTTGAAAACCCGTAGCTACGCTAAAATAAAACTAGAAACATTAACCAACATCAGAAAGAGTCAAGGCTAAACGAAATGCGGGACGTAATCACACTTGCTGTCAGATATGCTCCCACTATTCGTGGGCTATAGTCCACGTACGAACGGCATCAGACGGTACGAACTAAAGTACAAAGACAATAATAACAGCAAACCACACACGAAAAGATGATTGTTGCCCGGATATAAGGACAATATGAGAGGCTGAGATTCGTAGTGTTGTAAGTCACAGTTTTTTAGTATTGTCGTTTTTATTAATATTATTCACCATTTTCCAAAAGAAAATTCTGTAACAAAATAAATTTTATATTATTGAGTGAATTTCTGAATTCCATATGCGTATCGGAAGAAAGTGCTGCATTTTGAGCGTGATAAAAAAATTGTATAAGAGGAAACTATTTTAACTAACTTACTCTACTATAAATCGAAGCCCCTCATTTGTCTGAGTAAGACATTCAAACAGTAGACTGAATAAAACAAGACAATATACCTAGAAACGTGACAAATCAACACGAATTTCCACGATTACACCATCCAAATAGATTATGTCCAGACCAGCTCAAGTTGGAAAGGTTGACATTGAAATGTCGTTAACATAGCCTGACCAGTATGCATATTACACATACTGCAATTTTTAAATATTTGATGTAACATAAGGAAATGGTACCATTATAATATCTGGGGTGATATAAAAGTAATTATTTTTAAGGTTTTCCAGTGAGATAAGGGTTACTGTATCAATTATTAATCTGTTGAAATCAAGCATAGAGGTGGTAAAGTGTGTGAGTAAATGTAGACATGAGTTGAAATATACCTAGAGACAAATATGCGTAGAGAAATACACTTTACTCTTAATATTAATAGAATTCAATAAAATACATAGCTGTTCAATGCACCAAAGTGACTGTTAAAGTCTTTGTTATGTTGTCACACATACTTATAATATTATAATAATACTATTTTTGAAATTTATTTGACATTAAAACGAATTTAGTTTGCAGCGGAAACATAGCAAATGTCGTGCTAATTTCGGTAGCATTTTGAGCTGTTGTTGTAAAATACTGAACTAAAATATGTGAAAGTATTTCCTCGTACTACTGGAAATTCTGAAGTTACACTATTTCAAAAGTACCTCTCTTAGGCAGTTAACTCAAAATCCAAATTTATATCGGTAAAAATAGCAATGCGCTGGTAGCTAACATGTATGACTGTCTCAGGACTTCTGAGTTTAGGCGTTAATATTGTTCACAAAAATATGAATGTCCAAACTCATTTCCTGCTTAATTTATTCCTTTCAAAATATTATCAGTTCAAAGCCTTGCAGAAAGAACTAACTTAACTAATATTACATGAAAGGCAGCATTAGCATAAGTAGCGTTTACTTATATACAATGGCTTCCTATGCATCCTTACTTCTTGGCTTCAAATCTTGATCACCAGAAAATTAAACATTTTGACGCATACAGCTCGTCTTTATTATGTATAACTCGGCTGTCTTTCTTATGCACGGTAAATTAATGGCCTATCAGTTTGCCTAGCCTTAGGATGACACCAACTTATACAGATTTTAACAAGGCGTAATTATTTCGCGTCCGTCACAATTTGAAGTTGCCAACAATCCCTCCCTATTCGTGGCCCCAAAGACAAATCGAATTCGCAGATTCGGATTAAAAAGTCTCTTTAAATTTTGAAACTAGCCAATTCAGATTCTATGAACGAACTAGTAATTTTGATTAATTGATTTTTTTAAATGTAATTTTATGGTATGGAATGTAAGAAGTAAATTACTGTAACAATTTTCTTATTAAATTATAAAGGTCTTCTACTGGTTTTGCTCCTACCTATCTAAATAGACAATTTGAAATCATCTTGCCCTTCGTCAGTGTTGTTATCTCTAATTGATTTCAACAAATATTTTTTGTAGAAAAATACTGTTTCTTCTAGTTTCTTTACATCTATCAGTTGGCTGA
This sequence comes from Medauroidea extradentata, assembly GCA_003012365.1. NCBI lineage: Eukaryota > Metazoa > Arthropoda > Insecta > Phasmatodea > Phasmatidae > Medauroidea > Medauroidea extradentata. The sequence continues at coordinate 64,636 of PNEQ01089735.1, forward strand.
TAGTTTCTCTTCCTCTTTTTCCCGCTTCTCTCTGCTACCAACTTCTGTGCACGTATATGTCCACAACTCACTCTTTTTTTCGTCTCCCCCTCACCTCGCTTGTTAGCCAGAAGATGCCATTGCGCGAGTTACGATCCGTGACTTACAGCTAGAATTATTTATTACTATGACTATGTGAAAATCTCCTATTACAGGTTGTACAAAGAAGAGCCGGGGTAGTAATTAAAATAAAAATAAACTTTACATACAGAGTACCAATGCGTACATACATTTTACTACGACAACAAAGCGTTGCGCAACAAAAATTAGTCACCTGTCCACTTTACGCAGCTGCCGAATGTCGAGAAAGGATACCTTTCTTTTTTGTTTGGTTGGGCAAACGACAGTAACTAAATCTTGAGTAAAACCGATTACTTATGTCGTTTTAAAAATATTTACTTTTACTTAATTTTCATAACTTAGTAAACAATATTTTTTAATTTAAGTAATTTAAGGACCAAGAGCCAGTCCAAAGGTCAAGGCAATGTCAGGTACAAGATGGGAAACATTAAATTGTCACGACAGAGCATGGACATCCAGCCCGCTGAGCCGAACATTGCCGACCGCATCCGAGAGGGCACCTGCACCTCTAGCCGACAGCCACTGCACTTATATCGCATACAACTATCTGCATGTTAACAACTACGCTGTGGCCTAGTGTGTGAAGGTGACAGTTGTTCATAACGCGTGTCGCCGCCAAACCACGCCACTCTCAAGTTCTCTTAACTTTGACACTGTTCTGCACAGTAGCTGCAGAATTTTTGTGTGACAACAGACTTACTGTACAAGTATACCTTATTACGACGTAAGTATCGCTGTCATTATTAAAGCCATACACTATTAAAATATTAATTCATACTTTTTAAATAATATTTAAATACTACTAGCTAATGAGATACTTTTCTCTGATTGGACGACAACAGACTTTCGAGTAAATTCGTGGCTAGCTTGTTTCTGTGTCTTTTTACTCAATCGTTTAATTTTTTTTCGTTTGTTAAAATCATGTTTGCTTCGTTGTTTCTAATCGCTCTTAATCTGACCAAAATTAAGTTTTCCTAAATATATATTTATAATATCCCTTCTACAAAATTACACTGCCTTTTCTAATTTTAATATATTATTTACTATAAAATTTTTTGTCCGTTCAAGACCATGACTTACGAGCACTTAGCTAATTTGTATTTTATTTTGTATATGTTTATTTACGTAATACTCCTGTATGATGTTTTAATTAAAAAAACAAGTTTTAGTATTGTGTCAGCCAATCGATTAGTTCAATGGTATTTAAAAATGTATTGTTTTCTAGTTATATGTATATTAAAGAATATTCTGACAGTCTTTATTACAAACTGAGGTAAGTAATTGTACAAGAATTATTTTCGCGTTTAGCTGCTGGAAAGTTTTAATCCATGCAGTAAAAAATTTTGAATGTAGCATAAAACATTACACACAAACAGAGAAATTTAGAGTATCTTATCCGATCATATACGTTAACAAATCTTCGAACGTTTCTCAAGTATTAAACTCAGCAATCGAGAAGCAAATGTGACAGACTAGCTAAGAATGAAATATAACTAACGAAGGCAACTAATGCAAAATAGAAGAACGATTAGTGTAAATGGAACGATACTTACTTACACAATTTGGGCAACAGAATGAGAATGCTGTCATAAAGTACACTTCCAACAAAGAGAAAGTTGGGATGGATTTGGAAACGTTTTTGGTTGTGTCTTCAAGCCTACATAAATGCTCAGGAGATACAATAAACAATTTTGTCTATTACAAATAGCTAATTTTGTTAAATACACTGCCTACTTCCATGCCTATTTTGTTTATTTTTAATTATATTTCGTTCTTACTAGGCATACAACAAAATTTTTATTTATTTTACATCCCACTCCATACTTGATTTTCGTAAAGTAACTTATTTGCTACCTATAACGGACACAATAAATTAGTAAAGTTTCCCGGAGCTTGAAAAAATACGTGTTCATTTTGACGTAAATATATTTCCTAGTGCACAAAATATTGGTTAGAATTCTTAGTAAAAGGTTACTTAAAAGTGCACTAGTATTTTTCCACGAGAATACGTCAGAATAGCTGAGCGACAGCAGGAGAGCATACAAACATAAATTAGCCTAAAGACAAGTAGTGTTTAGAAGATAACGCCAGAGTGCTGCCGACCGTTCAGTGGGTGGACATTTCACGTTACTTGATGAATATATTGTTGGCTTCTGGACTACAGCCGCGTCACAAGTTGCTTCTTCGACAACGTTTCTTGATAAATGTTCGTCGCGCCTGCCAGCAGGTGGTCTCCGCTAATGATGCGGAAGAAATGTACGCATTAACTTATGCATGTCCTTATATTTATTAGATGCTGGAATCAAAATAGTCCCATACAAACGATTTACCCAAAAGTAAATATACCGTAATTATTAATGTTTATATATTTATACCCTTGCACTGGTTGGAGAAAATTGACGATGTTTTTGCAAAGACCGTCACACAGAAGTTTTTAAATAAAGTGCACAACGACAAACATTGTGATACAATTTTAGTTCATTTTATAGACTTTCTTCTTGATATGAGTAGCTCAAAATATATTACATTGGGAGGTTGGTTACTTTATGGATAAATATGTCAAATTATAAGTATAATCACCTCTGACTGCGACGATGGGGGATGTAAATCGTTAGTTCATCCAATAAGATGCAACATGCTGCTAGGCGTTTCCAGACAAGGCCCTCACGTGTTCAGTTTACTTAGGTCGGCACAAAACTGCTGTCCATCATTTTTTTAAAGCCTATCTGCAGCTGTTGTATGACGTGTTATGCGAAGTAGAACAATTGTGCTACAGTATGTGGAATATAGAGCTCCGTATTGCCAGTTGACGACCGGCCACCCAAAACGATGTAACGATACCTTATCCAACTGTGAATTGGTGCGTTTTGATGAAGTTGGAGTGTGACTGCATGTTTTCGTTCTCTTCAGATATACTGACAATCGGAATATTCGGTTCGATTAGTTTGGTTTTCATTCATACCGATCACACTACCCTGTGTCTGAGCTCCGCATTGCTTGTGTTTATGGAGCTTCAGTAAACGCCATACGCGAAGGTTGAACGCAATTGACACACACAGCAACATAGTGCAGTCTCTCGTAACACACAGCAGCTTGCCACCAGGAGTCCAGTAAAGCGTAGTATGTGTCTTTGGGAAGGGGAAGGTCTGCCATGGACCTATCCTTGCCGGACAAAACTTCCGTTGCAGTTGGACTACGATGCAAGAAGTCCTGACTTCGAATCCCTGGCTCGGGCATGGTTATTGATTAGTAATTTCATCTCACTTCATCCTCATTGGCTCTTAAGATCTTTTTTTTGTGCATATATATTACTTATATATTTTAATATGCTTTGGATTTTTATTGCTTTGAGCATAGTAAATAGGTTTGCACAGGTGTGTTGGAAATACTGGAACGGCCTTTTAAATGACTGGAAAACCCTTTCACGTCACCTTTCGTCACAGTTCTAGTAATAGATCATACATAGCCTCTATACAATTGCTCGGGTCGTTTCAAATCATATTAACACGGCGACATGAACGATTCTGATCTCCCTGGCCACTCAAGTCATGTTTAAACTGCGGTTAGCTCCAAATTTTTGACCGCATATAGAGTAGTCCATGCTTGGTACACGATGATAGCAAAACCAGACGTCAGGTAGATACTCAATTTCGCTTAACTAGTTATGAGCTTTAAACGTTATAATACTGATAGTACACCACGTTCGTATTTTATATTATTCTCATATTCCCATGTTACATCGTACTGCATTTAGGCGAAGGCCGTCAGCCATATACCTTAAAAAATGCGTCCATATCTTTGATGTTAAAATCGTTCTTCTACTATGCTGGTTTCTTCACTCGTTCCTATATCATTGCGAACTAGTGGCATAACATCGAGCATCCTCACGCGTGATACTGTGCATGAGGTAAAAATTACTCAAAATAGAGTCACACGGTTTAAGCTTTTGAAAACATTTTATCCTAACTCGGTGTTCGTATATAATGTTGGTTACGCAGGTTTTAGTGAGCATGTGCACGCGTATTCTTCAAGACGTAACGTAGGTAAATGCCTCATTTTTAGGCCTACGCAAGTTTATAGTGTTTAAAAAACATATGAATTCAGTGCTTATATATATAACCACTGAATTCATATATATATATATATATATATATATATATATATATATGTGTGTGTGTGTGTGTGTGTGTGTGTGTGTGTGTATAGGCTTTGCACACGTAGAGCAAAGATCGTGGCAACTACCTCTGACGGTAAGAACGGAGCGCAATTACTACCGTCAAATGAAACAGACGAGACTCTACGCTAATCTAGCTGGTTGTTAAATAAATGACATCACAATTATATCACTTGTTCTACCATGGTGCTTTCTAGGAAATATTCAGTATTAAAATTTCATGCACGTGCTCCAGTTGAAAATAACCTTGAGGAGGGGGAGGGGAATAAATATTCACAAATACACTGTACCGCAACTTACTGAAAACCACTCCAAACTGCCTGTTTCTACATGAAGAAAATTGAAAATTACCTACGCCAGAAGGAAGTGTGTAATTATAATACCCTGCAAAATTATCAAGTTTAAATACGATATATTTCTCGGGGTGTTTGAGATGTTGCTCGATCTGGTCGTGCACGCATCGAAGTTTCCCTTAAAATATAAACATTTTTGCAATCGACTTTCTTATATTATATTCCGAACGTACTAGAGCGGACAAATTATTAAATACGTATCCCTTTTTCCTGTTTTAGTTATAATCCTGAAAAAAAATTACAAACAAAACCTGTTTGAAAGTGTCTAGCATGTTTGAATTTGTTTACTATCAAACATACAATCCAACATGGCCCACTGTTTTTGTTACATCGCAGCAAAATATATTATAAAGACTACCTTACTATTCCGATAGCTCACCTAACGAACAAACACTCCCATGAAGAAGTTTCAATGTGCACGCCCAGTATTTTCCCTGAAAAATACATTAAAAAATACTGCGTCATCTCACTTTACGAAGAAAAGAAATGATATTAAAGTAGCAAGGGTGACCAATGTCGTGCAAATGTTGTAAATGTTGCCATACCAGAAATTGACGAAACCATTTACCTTTAACTAGTTCTTATCTTGTAGCTCAATTATAATTTGGGAGCTATCTGCTTAACCATGTATTACATTTCTCGCGGCATCGAAGTTACACATAAAACATTCCAAAAAGAGTTGAGAATCTAGTGATTTTTTTTTAAAAAGAACACATTTTAACTGGCAGAGTAAGTGTGAAAGTAATATAGTGGAACGAAGTAATTCACAGGATCATCTGATTACGGAAACTTTCAAATAAAACAAGGAATATAATATCGTACCTTCCGAATTACCGTATCATTGCCAGAAATCTTGGCTGTAATTTGTAAAGAAAATTACGCAATGGTTCGCAAATATAATTATGCTGCAATGGAGGTTAGGGGTCAAAGCATGGTAATAGAAGTGTCAAGAAAAGTAAATCAGTTCGTGAACCATAAAATTGTTAGTAAATATCGGGCAGTTTAAAATGCATGCACTAGAAGTGTAACGAGGGTAACTTAGTAAAACCGTTTATTTATGAAAATATGTTCACCAAGTTTGACATTTTAATGTTATCATTGTCTCCTTGAAGGCAGAACATTTGTGGTTTAATATGAGTTCTATGATTCCCGTGTATGTATTTATACCGTTATGGGTTCGTTACATAACTCATTACGAATAAAACCGATAATATTATACATAGAGTTTCATTTTATTGTTGCTGATAATCGGGTTCTTTTGTTTTGCTGTATGCTAAACATTTATGAATGTAATAAATCTGATTAAAAAAAAAACGCAAAGTTGTTACACTTTTCATACGGGTTTATATATTTGCATATTTCTACGAAGCTGAGAAATTAATCTGTAAGATAGTAGGCCCTACATATTTCATTAATTTATGTAATGTCATAAGCAGAAAATATATAATTGAATAGGCTTACAGCTGCAAATCGTTCCGGAACTTATTCGTATTTACTTCATGACGGAGGAAAAAAAAAATGCTTAGCCTTGAAGTAAAATATTGTTTGCAGTCTATTATGATTTAATTCTTCCTTGTAACGGGGGTGGTGCAGAATATTTGCCTATATATTAACACAATATTACAAAAACGTTTTATGCCATGTTTCTGGAAGTTTCTTAAGAAAACGTAGGTTTAGTGCACGGCCATAGAGGGACTACTACGACCGTGGTTTAGTGTAATGATTTTAATTAATTCTCCTAGGCTGATACGCAGAAAACAACACAAAAATGTATACATTCGCTACATTTGTTTACTTCGTTGTGTCGTCTGTGTTTTTGCCATTTAAGAGTTCCTGTTCGTCTGTGTTTTTCTCTTTCATTTTTCACCCTCCTGGTTTTTTGTTCTATACTTGATTTTGTGTTGTCTTTCTGGTTACGTCAGTTTTTATTTTATAATTTTATGCTTTTGTCTTTTTGTTTCGTTCTTAAATTTTAATTTTTGTGTCGTGTTTTCAGGATATGACTTATATTCCTTTACGAAATTGTATGAATATTAGCGTGTTTATTGATTACTTTTTTACTATATTTCCTTTTTGTTTTTATATTTCATTGTGGGTTACTGGGAATTAACAGCACTCCCTTACAATAGCCGACGTTCATAAAACCGGCCAAATGATATTAATACATTGCAGTAATAAGTCAAATATATTTTTTTTACTCTAATTGCATTTTATTTCCGTTTAAAAGACACAGTCACTATTACATACAGTTGCAATAAATTATTTTTGCTGTAAATCATGAAAGTTGATTAGTATCGTGACTAGCCTTTAGAGCAGCTTCGCAAAAGTTCGATTGAAACACGAACATATTATTTTTGCTATTAGTAGAATGTTCCCCATAACAATAAATATCTTAGTGCAGGAAATTAATTCTTTTTACAGATTTCTGTAAAAGAAAGTGTTAAATATTCTGCATTTAATTTGCTATGTAAATAAAAATAGTAAGTATTCACTGATAGAGTGTACATAACAGTTCGCAAGCGTCTGTAATTATAATATGTGACAGAAAATGACATACACGTGTGATTTTAATTTGAAATATAATGTTTACGGGAGTAATTTCGATTTCTGCTTCTAGATTGACATTTCTGAGAACCATTGAAAGAACTTAAAAGCTGTGCTTCCCGAGGAAGGTGAACTTAAACTTTAAATCCAACAGCAGGTTAAATTTAGAAATCGAACTGTTCCCATGATCAACAAAATAACCTGATATTACAGGAGTTCGTAGGTTTGATAAAACCTGGAAAGACGTCTTAAGATGGTGTAAAATAGCTGTTGGAATTTCCAAATACTGGTCGTTTTACGTGAATACCAAGCACCACACATTTGACTGATATTGCGAGAAACCAATGAAAACGTGGAACACTTTCGTTATTTGGCAGGTCTGCAGTTCACGTAGAAGGGGCTAGGGGTTTTGAGGAATACTTTTTCGCCTCAAACATATTGTTACAGGGTACCAAGCGAATTCATGTTTACGGTATGAAAAAAATACATTGTTTGTATTAACTATCGGCTACTGACGAAAGAGTTGGAAAACTTTGCTAGTTTATGTTCATTCGTTACCTTGATTGCTTTATTTTCGATAAGTTTCTAAACTTGCTCAAATATAACCCAACTTATAATTTAAACTAGCACGTTTATTATTATTTTAACGGCGTTTCGGAAACAGGCATTCTTTAACGAATCATTCTTTAACACACTTGGAAGTCTTCCCTGTAAAATTATTTTGTAGTAACCACAAAATAATTTTGTGGTGGCTGCAGTATTTTAGTGGTGTGAGCAAAGTGTTTTTTGGTGACCACAAAATATATTTTGCAGGGTAAATACCCACAAAAATTTTGTAGCTGCAACATTTTTTATTTCGTTTGTTTTCTGATGTTTGATACCATACATGATAATTAGAACGTAAACAATAGAACGGTGCTGCGTAATTCTTACAGCCCTCTCAGAGCATATATTGCGTCGTGTTAAACAAAAACTTGAATAGTATGAATTTAATTTCAGCACATGAAAAATTTTCGTAAGCGTTCAGTTCGCTTATGAGTTTATATTAAAAACTGTAATACGTTTTGTAATTTATTTACTTTCTTAAATAATCGTATAATTATTGATAACATTTTGTAGATTTAGTTCAACTTTTTTTTTTTTTTATTTTGTGAAAAGATACTAAAATACAAACAAATGAAAGGTACTCTAAAATTCGGGCCATTAAACATGTTTAAATACAGCTAATGGAAAAAGTTTAATTTAGCTATTGTTTGGGAGATTTTGGAAGGAAATAGGTCCTTGTTTGTGCTCAATTTCTAAAAATTTTCTGCAGCTCTAAAATATAGCAGGAACGGTATAACTCTGTCATGGACTTTTTTACATTTATTTTACTATGCAGAATAACTTTAAAGCTAATTATCTTATAGTTTTGGCTAGTTATCGACTTGAAAAATTTTATTTAAGTCGTAACAATCCAAAACAACATGCATTTTTGCTTTGGAAAATTCAATTGCATAGTAAAACCAATATCAAAATATATATTTGAACCTTCTACGATATCTGCTCTATTTTGGCATTTAAGATACAATAACCGCAAAAACAACGTAAATAGGGACCCATGGACTTAGAATTAAACATATGTAAAAATTATTCGTCACAAATATATCTAGAATGAAACTAAACATGTGAGCTAACTTTGCTGTCAAAAGAATGACGAATGCTCAGCAATCACCAGAGATAAGTACAAACGTTTTAAACTTATGTTTTAAAACTTCGGGGAGTGATACGCAAGTATTGTCACACTCACTCTGCTCCGAGTCTCCTTCACTTTGCATACATGATAACGTCGTGAACACGCGCTATGTGACTTGATTACCACTCAGCGTGAGTAATGGTAAGGATACTAGAACTGAACTTTAGTAGGACACGAACTAACTTACGTTCAGGCAACGGTGAAACTAATACGGTAACAAATTAAAAGCATCAAAGAAACAGCCTGTGGTACATTTGTAGACGCTCATTTCCCACATATTTTGTGATATGCTGCAACTATTCTGTTACTACGCGAACAATAACAATATGACGCCGAGATAAAAAAAAAACATTTGACGCATCTCTGTCATTTCTAACGTGCTGCGAGGCTGCACGTCTTATAAAAGTGTCTTAAGATTGGGATCATTTAAGCACGTCATTCATGGGTAACACTCGAACCTTCCAAATGTTAATTTTGAGTGTGCTGTTCGGTAATTTGAAGAGTTTGGCGTGGGCAGGGATAATGTCTCATAGTTTTATCCAGTCACTGGAGCGTTGTAAAATAACTCGTAAGGCATCATAACATGTATTTTATTGCTTTGGCTACCTAAGCAACAAATTGGGATATATGATTGTTGCAAATGACAAAATTCTAATACATTGTGTACATTTATAGAACATTTAAATAACTCGGAGCAGTTTATTAAGCGTAAAAAATTACCCAATTTGGCCAACCCTACAAAACAAATCGGTTTAACAATTGTCGGTACTAGTGTGTTCTATGATAAGTGCAAAAAAATTTGTCGGGATGTTTGTAATGAGTCAATATTTTGAATATTATTTTGAAACGAGGTAGGTTTTAAACAGTTTTTTTATCCCTTTGTAAAAGAAAACAAAACGAGTATTTACTTGGGTGAATAATCTTCGTCCAAGAATAAAGGTTAAATAAAGCCTTGTGAAGCTGCAATATATTTAATATTATTAATAACAAATTTTGTTGATTTTTAAATTAAATATTTTTAATTATGTATTTGTAATCTTGTAATTATTACTGTCACATTTATTTGTATATACCTATATGAACTGCTGGATACTGATCAAATAAACGTAATGTTGATATGGTTTGATTTAAATAAATATATATATAAATATATATTAAGAAAGTGACACGTGATAAAGTATTTTATTTTCTACCTACAGTTTTATAAACGTTGTGAAGAATTAACTGTCTGAATGAATACACTTTAAACTGCAATAAACCTGATGAGTTCAATGGTTGGAAGAGTTGAACTGTTGACGTACTTGGATCAACCGATAAAGTCGCTCAACTACAGGTGTACTAAATGAAGGAGGGACCAGACCAATAAGTTATAAATATAATGAATCTAACTTCAATAGTAGGACTTGTCCTGTAAATATTAACCCCATATTTCTACCTGAGATTGTTCTTTTGTTACAAGTATAGTGTGAGAGTCAGGTGATTTAAAAGTCACTGCATAGCTGCTGCTGTGGTGTTAATTTGAGTGGCTGTCTGTTAAACTCTGACTTTTTTAGACTTATAACGCCAAACTAATTTATTTTAAGTTTTACTAAATAGTTTCCTTACCGAATGTGTAAGTCTTACATAGATCTTTCTGTTTGGCTCTCCACTTGCACCGCCTAAGTGTAAAGTAACACTTTGTCTGGAACATTTTCATGTGTAAATTGTGTTTGGCATATCATCGTTGCCACGACAATATCTCCTATGTGTACGAACACACAAGGGACTTTTGTCGTACCAAATATTTTAAACCCTACACGTAGGAGCTTTTATATTTCTACTTTTATTCTTTGTTGGTACGTTTTACACGTGTGAGGTATTGTCAGTCATAGAGATCGCCATACAGTATCCATAGCAACTGCAAAAACTTGGTATTGGTCATTTTTGCACATAGTCGTGGAAACGACGATATTATGTCACTTTATAAATTTTTGAAATGGTATCATGCGATAGACAAACTTGAAATATTTTCAATGCTGTTTAGAGCTAGTTAAAAAGATGCGCTTTTGGACAACAATTTTCAAAGTAACTTAAATTCTTATTACAAATTATCGTGTGTTGTGTATAATATTACATATTCTATACAGGATAGTAATATTCGTCTAATAAATTTCAGAATATAATTTGTCAGAACCAACACATAATTTTAAAATTTAATACCATACACTTTGTGTGAGAACACAGTTTTAATACAATTAATCATAATTATTTTTTTCTTGCTTGTGTTTGTGAACGCAGGACTTCCTATATAATGCAACCTTATAAAGTACCCTACCAAAGCACCGTAAACTTCAGTTATGGCGATATCATTTATTGATGTCACGTTATTTTCAAAATATCCAGCAAAAATTAAAACACAACACAATATTGTTACAACACAAAACTATAACTGTAGGAAGACAGAACCTTTTAATATAAAAAAGGTTTGTTGTGTTTCTTAAAAGTTTATTTGGCCACCACTCATTGTTACCACGAAGTATATATCAAAGTGCTTTTAATCTCCCATTAGTATAGATTGTAATTACAACAATTCCAGCTAAAAACTCTGTCATATTTTGTTTATATAAACGTACTGGAGCTGCTCAATGTTCATATAGTTGTTTTAATTATGAAGGTGGAAAGTCGATTATTTAGTTCTTATACTCATTTGCATTAAGAGCGTTGCCTATCCCTGATCTCTGGTGGGAGCAAATACAGGTAATTATATGTTATATTATATTACACGTGACTGTTTAACCTACGCTCACTGCCTGTTTTGTTCATTTCGGTATAGCCCACATTGCTGTACAATCTCTTAGGCTGTTTTTCATTATCCTGAAATTTAAAGACAAATAAATACTTCTATTAGCAAAAAACACTCAAAAACTGGTACTCATAAATATGTTTCCTCATTTTATTTTCTGTATCAATACCTCATATAAGTCCGGAAGTGATATCATAAATTGCTGAGATAGGCAGCAACCCTTAGAAAAAAATTTAACACAAAGACACCGCGTTAGGGCTAAAAAAAAAAAAAAACATTTCACTCGGCAGGAAATAAAATTATCTAAGTAATGCAATAAGATCATATAGGTCTTTTGTTTTTTCTGTGTCTGGTTGTAAAAAAATTATTTTAAGCCATGGATTAAGATATATTTCGTACAAAAATATCTATTTTGGTGACCGTAACTGCCTACTAATTGTGTGTGATACTTTTAACAGTACATTAAAAAATCGCTAATATAAAAAAGGAAGTGGTAACTATCCTACAAAATCAAAATATTAAATTGTATATTTTTATTAAGCTCATTTTAATTTGAGTAAATACTCACTTCGTTATGTAAAATAACCTTGCAATGAATTTCTTAAAAGTAATTTATGTTTGTGTGTTTCAACAATATTTTTTAAATAGTAGCCTACTTTGGTGAGGAATAGTTAGATTAGTTTTATTTAATGAACTTTATTTTATATTTCACAGGATGAAAAACACGGAAAAGGAGACATTAGTGTACTGCCTTGTCGTGTTCCTGCATAATTGTTGGTGTGCCAGAATCCTGGGAGTGTTTGATGTGAACGGCAGGAGTCACTTCCAAATGTCAGAGGCGCTCATGAAGACTCTAGTTACTAGAGGGCACGAGGTAGTTGTCGTAAGCCATTTTCCTCAGGAGACACCTTTACCGAACTACACCGACATTGATGTGTCAGGATCCATTCCAGAAGTGATGGATAATACGACGATAGACAGGATGAAAAACTTCAATACCGTTAGAGGTTTGAATTTCTTCTGGACACACCGTCGTGAAAGCTGCGGTAAAATTTTGAAACTTCCAGTTGTTCGTAATATTTTTAAATCTAGGCAATCATTTGACCTTGTAGTCACAGAAATATTTGCTAGTGAATGTGTCACCGCCTTAGCCCATAAGTTCAGAACCCCTTTAATAAACATAGACACAACTGCTGGCTACCCGTGGACACACGGAAGAGTTGGGAATCCTGATCACCCGGCGTACATTGCAAATTCTTTATTATCTTACACAAACAAAATGACGTTCTGGCAGAGATTGAAAAACACATTATACAGTATAATTTTAAAGACAGGCTTCTATTTGTTTAGCACTGTGCCAACGAATGCTTTGCTACAGGAAATGTTCGGTGTCAATTTTCCTGCTGTTGAAGAAATAGGCAGAAATACTAGTCTTATCTTGGTTAACGGTCATTTCAGTTTAACTGAGCCTCGACCAACCGTTCCGAATTACGTTGAAGTGGGAGGACTTCATATAAAGGCGCCAAAGGCTCTACCACAGGTAAGATAAAGTCCCTAAATACGTCTAAATATTTTCAATGAGCATTGTTTTACTATACGAAGTCATTGTCACATAAAATAGGCTAATGTAATCAGTGCAAAATCCACACCAAACATTCAGTTTTATTTTGTTATATTTGTTATCCTGCTTGTTTCCAACAAAGAAGCGAATAGCAGAACCGCAAAAAAAAAAAAAAAAAAAAACGTCGTTCGAAAGTATACGAGAAATTTGTTTAGTTTGAACAATAAGATACTGTTACTGATCTTGTTCAAAGCTTGTAAATCTACTAACGAAAACTTACATGTTTAATTAAAGCGAACAAATATTGCTCCTCGTGCGACTGCGTCTCAAGTGTACGAAATCATAATTTTCGAGAGAAAATTGCATTCGAGTCACTTGTGGCATCAAACTTAGGTAAAGTATTGTCATGTTCAATTTCTAGGCTAGTCAGATTACAATTTTGAGCAAATTTATTATTTATTTTGGTTCTATAAACAATACGCTGTGAAAAACACATTTCATTTAAATAACATGAATCAAGATCTGTGTGATACTAGCTGTCCTCCAGCAGCTTTATCCGTGTGCAACACTTACAAAAATTAGGCAACGTCTTAAGCTAGGTCGACATTGTTCGTTAAGTTATATATACATACATAAACATATTACACATATACAGCTATGTGAACACAGAGATTGTACCACACTGATTGAAAGATGAGAAAAATGCATATCCTTATGATTTACTTCTGGGTAGTCATATCTTATTTTCGGATGATCTACGTAATGGTGTACAAAGTAAATTTTCACTGTGTTAATTATTTTATTATTTGCAGCACAAAAATCTTGTGTAACATTTTAAAGATTTTTGTAAGCATCATACTGAAACAAACAACACTTCGATATTTCAAATGGCCTCATAAATATCGATAGTAAATTCAAAACAAATTTTACACCCCCTTCCCCTTTATTCAGAAATCTTATTTGGAAAAATCCAAACATATTATTTTAGACATACGCATTATTAACCAATTGAAACTATGTCCTCGGTGGTTCTAGATCACGGTCGTAGAAGAACAGGTCTGGACACTCGCCTATCTAACAATATATTTTGCTTGACCCCTTGTTGTTTGGCTGTAGTTCGTCAAGTTACCGAGAATGTCGTACTTTTTGGCGCTGTTTTCCGGGCGGTCGGACTCAAACTCCGTACACTTTTTTCCATTTTTAAATTTATAAAGTAAATAAAGATTGCTGAAGTCTTTTCTTAAATTTGTGAGCGAAGAAAGTATTTCATAAATTAATAAAAAATACATTTTGATAAATTGTTTAGCTTAGCGGAAAGGAAGTGGGCGGAGATTAGTCCGACCGCCGTAACATCAGCGCCAATAAAACACGGTATTCTCGGTAACTTGGTCAACTACAGCCAAACAACAAGGGGGTCAAATATCCAGGCGAGTGTCCAGACCTGTACTTCTACGGCCGTGTTCTAGACGTATCCACGATTCGTGAAATATACATTTCACCCCTTTACATCTTTGAGAGGTGAACATTCTGAACACAAATTGTCGGGTATATATATAATCATTATCTGAAGGGAAAAGCAAATTGTATTTCGACGGGTTCGATAGCTGTCGATGGTTTATGGAAGACACGTGTTACATCTTTTCACCGTTTTAAGAGCATAATTTTTGAAATTACTAATTTTATCAAACTGTTTTATATCTGTCCCATTGAATTGAAAACAATGACGGCATCCATTTGCGTTCGAGATTTATCGACGATTTATTGAAAATATATATCATTTGTTTTTACCAGCTCGTCTCACCCTCTTAGACGTCTAATTTTGAAAATCAAGAAATATATTTTTATGTATTTAAGCACGCACAATTACTAATAAAATCATTTCTATGTATAATTTTTCAATGCGATCGATATATTTATATCGGTAACTTATCTAAAACACATTTAATCCCTTTTTTAACTCTTTAGGTCCGACCGCTTTGATCAGCGACGTAATTGAAATATATACATTATTTATGTTCTGCTTCAGTAAAAGTAAGACTGATTTAATCTCAATACGATGTGACGTACAACGCCTAGAGAACAAAGAAATTCGACCATGAGTGTAGGGACCAAATGTGATACTTTCAGTTGAGCGCCTTTTATTTAATGCAACCTACTATACACGCACGGTACAACAACGGCATCGTTCAGTCGTTTTATGCCTCAAAGTTGAACAGAGTTAAATCATTTAAATAACACAGTTGCGGTCAGATATGTTTGACGATTGTGTTTTACAATTGGACGAATTCAACTGTGTATAAATTTGGGGATTCCGTTTCCAAACAACTGATACGTACCCAATTATTACATAAGGAAGTAGATTGTTGCTTAAAAATGCTTCTCTTTAGTCTCAGATAGTCATGCTAGACACCAAACTGAGCACTTGTAAACTATTCTACAGATTTTAAATAAACTATTCGGATAAGGCAATTAACAAAGTCAATATTCATTATGATATTTATTTCCCTTGGTAATTTTTACGTAATACTAATGTTGGCAATATCCTTATTTAATTTTTTTAGAACTCCGAAAGTAAAACTAAATCAACTTGCTGAAACCCAATATGGATGTTCAATTAATAAAAGATGGAGACAGTTTTTTACAGGTGCAAAAATTTGAGGGATGTTATCACAAACATAGAAAAAAATTAAAATATTATTTAAGTTTCGTAATTTATTTATGGGCACAAGATATTTGCATCTTGGAATTTTTTTAAATAAAGACCCATATAAAACAATTAAATTCAGGTACAAAGTTATTACACAATTCCTTCAAACTCCAAACTCATATGAAAATATCCAAAGTTACTCCAAACAAAAAAAATATATACATTAGTTATAATAATCACGCCCCTTGATATACAAGACATAAATCATACCACAAATACAATCAATGATAACAAACTCGCCCCTTTGGTATACGAACATTCCAAGAGATTATTGTTTCCTCAAATGATTCAAACATTTTTCCAAAACTGTAATATGGACAAAACCTTGGTCCCCATAGTAATTTAAATTCATTGCGGATTTCTCACAATTATTTTTAGACCAACATGAACCATGACAATAATAACATAATACCAAAAACGAAAACTAACAATACCCATAGAATTTACTTTTAATCCATTCAATCTCTAATCGGGCATAGTGACATTTAAAGAAAAATACTTAACTTAACATGCTACCAGCACGCCGTCTCTGACTATTTTCTGCTGGCGCACCCCTATATATACTAGACACGCATCCCCTCCACTCAGTCTTTCGGAAACATCCAGAAAGCTAAACAATGGCAACACAGCATATCTTCAACTGTCGATGATAATCTTGGCA